>JAODAL010021556.1:0-66807 GCA_025379985.1 Phyllomedusa bahiana | reverse complement strand
TACACTTCCCTCCACCAGGACATTAAAAATAGTTCATGGCCGGGTCAAGGCAAGAAGAAGAACATTAAGGTCAAGGAGTGGCCTAGACAGTCTTAAGACTTAGAGATGATCTGCAAAAAGGAGTGTACCAAAATTCCTCCTGACATGTGTGCAAAAACGACAAAAAACATCTGACTGCTGTGCTTGCCAACAAGGGTTTTGCCACCAAGTATTAAAACTTGTTTGCCAGAGGGATCAAATACTTATTTCTCACTGCAAAATCCAAATACATTTGTTTCATTTATACAATGGGATTTTCTGGATTTCATTTTTGATATTCTCTCTCTCAATGTTAAGATTAACCTACCCTTAAAATTATAGACTGTTCATGTATTTGTCAGTGGTCAAACTTACACAATCAGCAAGGGATCAAATAATTCTTTCCTTCACTGTATGTAGCAGGATTGCTCTGCGATCATGCTACTTAGCTCCTTACCGATACTAGTACAAACCAGTACGTTTAAGCACAGATAAAAACAAGTTTAAATCCAAATTTATTTCCAGTGAATGCATGGGTAAAAACAGAGATGAAACACGTATATAGTCCAACAGCCATTTAACATTGCCTAAAGCTTTCTCAAGGCCTGCTAGGAGATGTGTACATCCTTAAAACTCCTTCCATACAAATCAACCATAAATAATCTCGACATACTTGTATATCTCAAGCACATAGCAAATGATTTTTTATATACTTTATGTTTTTTACTTTTTTTTAGAGCTGTATATTGTACAGTCTAGTGAGCTCCCCCGACGCGTATCGAGCTGACATGAGCTCTTAATCGTACTGGGGAGCAACAAACAAACAAAACGTTTAAAAACAAGCACCTTAGGGATCCCTTCCGGGTGTAATTCCAAGCATGGGTCATAGCTGTGAGGTCGTCAGGAGGTGTGTTGTTACCATTAGCAACCATGGACTATGTGTATTAGGGCCTACATGTTTATATCCTAGTTTAAGCCTCTCTTGTAGTATATTTAATGAGCAATGTATTTCTGTATTTTATTTGTGTGATATTCTGTGTGTATTGACCTCTAGTGGTGAAGGTGTTTTTTACAGTTTCCATAGCAACCCAAACTAGGAGATATTGTTGGTCAATTCATATGTCTGTGAAAAAAGTGTTGAGCTTGATCAGAGTCCTCCCCTGCACCCTCAGTCTCTAGTGATTGGCCGGGGGAAAGCTGGCTCCGCCCACCCTCTACCCAAGAGGCTGTGCGAGCTCTGACAGTTGGTTCAGTTGGTAGTCTGGCTTGGCCAGAGTCACATCTAACCTCCCTGCCTCACCTCAGAAATCCTGTCAGGCCTGAGGTTTAGTCCCCTAACCTGTTCCCAGGCAGCTAAAAGGATTAAATTTGCATGTCTCATTGTCTCAGTAGGACTTTCTCTGTATTTAGCAGTGCCTGCTGTCGGATTGGTGAAATGGTAGAGGGTCTCCATTCACCGTCCATGTTTTTCCTGGCTTACAAATCAGAGTGTCCATGCGTATCCCCCCTGCTTGTCAGTGAGCGTTTACAGCGTCATCTTTCTCTCAAATTTATTCAAGTAAAATTCAAGTAACCATTCACAGCACCTTTAAAGGTGAAACCGCAAGTCCCTGGAGCAGGTCTATCTACTACATTTTTGTCTATCTGCTAAGGCCAAATCCATAGTAACCACGGTAGCCCCCTCTCTAAAGCTAAGGAGTCTGATCAAGGCTTTCATTTACTCAAGACTTATTTTACCCGTATCGAACTGTATAAAATTAATCCCTTCAGTAAAATTGTCATCTATTTGCACCATTATTGTGTAAAGACATTTTACTTAAAGAAGTTCCCTTGTGTATATGCTGAGGGGAGAAAGGGCTTCATCACCCTCGGACCCCACCGTGACAGGAAGGTTGCAGAAGGTGAGCCCCAAAGTTGTACTACAACACCCCCGCAAAACCTCCAGCACAGTAACATCATTATCATCACTCACAGGGTATGACATATGCATTAAGCAAAGCATTATTGGGCACAAGTGATTCCTGCAAGACTTCCTTCACTTGGTATGCAAAACATTTCTTTTATGCAGTACAATGGTGACATTACACTGCCTGTGTCATTTTGCATGAAACAGTCCTGACCAGGTACACTATACCGGGACATATTTCTTATAGAAAGAAAGAAAAATTTCCCTTAAAATATAACCTTTATTATTTTTAATTTAAAATCTGATATAGAGACATACACAATAAATGGACAATAGAAAAGACTTTAGGAAAATATCGTAGTATTTCCTATCTCTCTCCCTATAACAAATACCTATCACTGTCCCTTAGCAGAGACCCCTCCCAAAAAAGGGTGACCTTGCATAGCTTCGCCTCTGGCAATTCCTATTTTCCCTTGTATTCACTTATGTTACCAAAGGACACAGTTAGGTAGAAAAAAAATAACAACATTATGCCAATATTGTACCAGTTAAGGAAAGGGGGGGGGCGCCTAGTAACAAATAATAAATCTAGGATAACACCCCACACTGTATACCAGAATATGTATAGATCCCCAGACGCAGGATTTCATCCCAATTCCAGGGACTTCTCAATGGGGTCACTTATTATAGATAACCAAATACGGCATAGAGTAAACAGAAATCTTACATAACACCCGATTACAAAGTCCTACCCAACAGCTAGTTTGCCTTGCGGGAGAATCTTAGCAGGGTGTGCTCCTCCTTGATGGGAACTTAGACAGTACTGGTATGCTGCACTGATATCACTGCACTGATAGGCATTTGACATAATGTGGGGCACTTATATTTTATTGGGCTCTGTGGGTGGCACATATCTTTCATGGTGTAATTATCTAATCAGGGGGTAGTACAGTATGGGCACCATATATGCCATTATGATCTGCACTTTTTCAGCAGGCACATTGTATTACGGTAGTAGATTGTGGGGACAAAGCTTGTAGCATAAGTTTAAAGAGCACAGTGTGTGTGATATTTTCATATGTAAGGGACAGTTTGTGGCACTATTTCTATGGGACACAATGTATTGCACTAATAAACTCATGGTGCATAGTGTGTGGCACTATTATTTTCAGGGGGAATTGTCAGTGGACACTATGGGGAGGTTGAGTAGTACAATGTAGAATATTATAGTTATGCAAGATGTTTGCAGAAGAATTCATTATTGTAGTTTGGGCTTGCTACAGATAAAAAAGAAGTAAAAATGTCACCTGTGAGCTACTGAATGTCATAGCTTGTTCTGTCTCTGACTGTGTTAGATGAGTACTAGATTTACTGTATAGTGTGCAGTGTGGAAGCTTCTATTTGTGTGTGAAAACTACCACCAGCATATCTTTACCATTATTTTAGTCATACTGGGAGCTGTAATTTCACATCTTACACATACCTGTAGCAGTGGTGAACTTTACTTTGAAATTTTTCATTGAATTGCTCTTGGCTCTGCTAGTATGCTTATGGAATGGGCTAGGTTCTAATTCCATATTTATGTAGTTAGCTTCAGTCTGATATTAAAGGGGTTGTATCATTTCATTAAACGGTCTTAAGAATAAAGGGACAGTGAAAACAAGCAACTTTGCACTTGGATGTCATTAGCAAAGCTGTCTTGTTATCACAAGATCCCTTATCTTCTGTTTCTGTTTACACTGATATCCAGTGCTGGTCGGATCCCTCCTCCTTGAATTTCAAAAGCTGAGAGCTCATTTACATTCTGTACAGCCCCCAATCGGCCGTATTCACGGAGCTTGCATTCCTGCCTTTCACTCAAAGTAAGGGACCGGCACATTTTCACTCTGCACAGCCAGAAGAAACAGAATAACACTGCAGGGCTTCTACAATCAGGAAACAGCACAATTGTGTGTCGATTCCTGCCTCTCTGAGTTAGGGGCCGTAGCAATTTCTCTCTGCACACCTAGCAGGAACAAACTGCAGCAGATTCTACAATCAGAAAACAGAACAGTTTTGTCTTGGTGCCTAACTCTCCTGCATAGAAGGGAGATCTGTGCCGTTCATAGAAAGCTGTATTCAATTGTAACAAATCTCCAGCTGTGAGAGGAGAAGAGATCAGTGCTCAGTCTTGATTGAGTGCAGCCTGTGGTATGTATACAGCTCTTACAAAATAAGACTGCAGGGAGAGACACAGTGACATGTGGACTCTGAGAGGGGGGGAAGGGGGAGTCTCGGGAGCTAGCATGAACAGTGAAGGGGGGATGAGGTCACCCAGCTGGGAGGGGAAGAAACACCCCTGCATTTCTAGAGTTGAGAAGCTGAGAGCAGTATGAATCAGGCGAACTAAAGAAGCAATACATCCCCTTTAATGGTTACATTAATATATAATTGCAATAATGTAATTATTCTATTTTCATATTGCTTTAAGATAATTTTTTGTGGTGATCTATGCTGCTGGCATCTCATGTGTACATTTAGTCAGCAAAGTAAGGTACCTGCTGTTTAAATCGCACCTCTGTCTGTACTACGATGTACCAATACCGTTTGCTACAGATCTCAAGCTCTGATGTTCCATGTGGTTGTCGTAAAGCATGTCTATAAATAATGTTTAAAGTAGCTCAGGCAAGATGGCTTTCCCTATATTCATCTACAGAAAATACTGTATAATAAAAACTCAGAAAATAAAAACAGATAAGAAAAAAAATAAGTATCAATAATTAGTATAAAAAAAAGTATGTAGGGAAACTACAGAAGCACTGTGCTGCTGTCTCGTTGTACTGCATGCATTCTTAAAGTATTTGTCTCAGTGCCAGATAATAGGAGGAACAATAAAGACATTTGCCTGGAGTCTCTTCTGTCCTCACTCTAACGTCACTGGTGGGTGCAGGGGAGCCAGGGCAAGATCCTCCGAACAACTGGTTCTCCCAATATGGTTGTGGTTTTTAACAACTGGCTGAAGAATAACTGGCCAAACTAGCCAAAACCGGAACTTGGTTGTGAATGATGCCTATGGACAGACTGAGAATCGGGGCCCATTTTAACTGTGACCTCTATAGCCATGCCCCTAGGGATTATAATGATAAAAAGAATACACAGTCAGAAAAAAAAACTGTTTTATGTCATATTTATGATTTTATGGCTTTGACACTATATTTGCACCCAAAATATTACGGATAACAATTTTATAGGTCAGTCTGTCACATTAGCCATTTTAAATCGCATGTACATTGTTCTGACAGAGTGAAAGGCTAATTAAAAAAAGACAGTGTGATTGAGTGCCAAGTCCAGTGATTATCCCGATTTTATGAATCAGCTTTATCCAAGTTCAGATAGTTAAGAACTGAGGAGTTTGTTAGATGGTCATTGATAGTTTCCCTACATATTTATTTTACTAATTACTGGGATACTTATTTTTTTGTCTGTTTTTATTTTCGGTTTTTTATATTTTTCTGCAAAAATTATGGGTAAAGCCATCTTCCCGACTATTAAAATTTTATGGCACTTTACGCAACCACATGGAACATCAGAACTTGTAATCTGTAGCTGACACTATTTTTATGGGAAGTTTTCATTATTTCTGAAAAACTGTGCAGATTTTATTGGTAGGAGGGGGAAGGAGGCATGGGCATCCCTACTTTAAAATGAAAACATATGCATCTATTTTTTATTTTGGGTCATCTTTCATTGCAATCCACTTGTGATAATAATAAGGAAAATTTATAAAAAGTGATGTCTTCACAACGAAAGTAATAGACTATAATGTTTAGTGACCAGAATAAAAACTGCAGGATTTCAAGATGAAATCAAGATTTTTTTTTTTAATAAACAGAGTTGGAAAACTAAAACAAGGAACAGTGTTTTATACAACAATTATAACAAATACAAGATGAACCTTAATGTTCTTTTGGTCGGCAGTAGTTTGTGCCTTGAAACCTGCTTATGGATAATATTTTTTCCCAGTCTCCCTCTTAGTATGGAATTGTGTACATTGTCCATCAATGAGACAAGTGAGCCCTGCAGTTATTTAGATATTTGAGTTTTTGTCAATCTTCTTCTCAGACGAGTTTTTGATGCATTTTGGGTGAAAATTGGTAGAGGCTTCCTAAAATTCCTGTTATAATCCTCCTTCAGTCAAAGAGATTGTCGTCTTTGTGAAGGATTTTTTTCAGACACCTTTGTGTGAGCTCAAGGATAAATTGTTCCTACCTGAAGCCTAAAAGCTGAGTTTCACCAGGTCATCAAACTATGCTCATACCTCTGACCTCGGACTGCTGGACAAGCCCACTCATTTTCTTAGTATAGAATTCACAATGTGTTTTTTGACGCTGACCCTGTCAGCAGCAAAAGGCCTCGTTCACATGGCTTATTTCAGAACGGATTTGCCGCCGTATTTACGATCGTAAATCTGTTCCGAAATCAGTCTGAAATAAGTTGCAGGCCATTTAAAATTGGTTTTAATGGGAAATACGTGTCGTCGTTAAGACGACATGTATTTCCGTACCGTATTGCCGCCATGGATTTGCGGCCGCAATACGGCCGGAAAAACAATGTGCATGTCAATTATTGGGCCGGATTTCGCAACGGATTTACCCCATATAATGAATGGGGATTGTAAATCCGTCACGAAATACGTGCCACACTTAGTGACACTTATTTGCAACTGATTTACAACT
The DNA here is from genome assembly GCA_025379985.1 of Phyllomedusa bahiana. Lineage (NCBI taxonomy): Eukaryota > Metazoa > Chordata > Amphibia > Anura > Hylidae > Phyllomedusa > Phyllomedusa bahiana. Next base: position 60,168 of record JAODAL010021556.1, on the reverse strand, counting down.
GATTTCAGAACGTATTTACGATCAGCAATCCGACGTAAATACGTTCTGAAATAAGCCGTGTGAACATAGCCAAAAAGGATTGTTTTCCCACTGAAAATTCCACACTTGCCAGTGCAAAATATCAGCTAGGAACTGACCCAGACTGCCTGAGGCAGATTTTTGACCCGGAAACCTTATTATTATTAATACTTGTGTAAAATCAGTGTTGTCTGAACAACAACACTGATTTTACATAGCACACAGTGTAAATTACTTTACATCCGGTTACATGTGGAACCTGTGTCCAGAATCAGTGTCCAAACCTGTCATGTGAACCCGCACTTATTTGGATGAAGGTGAAAGCAGCAAAGACAATCTCTTCTATCTTAGAAAAGATATAATTCTCTAAATAGAAACACCACAATAAATATATAATAAACCATAAAATTTGTAATTAATTCCGGATTAAAAATATATATAATATAAAATAATTAAAACAACCACCAAGAAAATGAATGGTGAATAAGTGACAGTAACGACAAAGAGTTTTGTACCAAAGTCAATAATTTTCTACAAAAATACAATGATTATTGGATAAATACATATAGCAATGAATATTATATGCATGATATATATCAGTGAATGAAGTAATTAAGGGCGACATGTACTGTATGAATTCTGGCGCTGATAGACCAGTTCTAAATCGCTTTAAAGTAGAGTAGACTGCACCAGAATGTATGACCCTGTTCTTCTGCAGTTCAAACATACAGGCGCATTGTAGTGCCAATATGACAACTCAGGTTCAGGTAGACCACCTTTAACTTGGTCTTGCTGTTCTAACTGTTCTGCGCCAAAGTTTTGGCATCAAAGAATCATAAATGTTTCTACTTCTACTAATGTAATGCGACACACCCACAGAATGCCCCAAAACTTTGGCACTAAAAAGTGTCTTTGGTGCGGTACCGAGGCAAAGTTTGGAGTACGCCTGTTAATACATCTATAGAACTGGTCTACTACAGCTTTTTGAGGCCAGAATTCTGGCGCAGCCCCGTTCATACATGTTGCCCTAAGTGTCCATAATAAATTTATATTGTCACTAGAGACGAGTGAATTTCTCAAAAATTCGATTCGCTAGGTTCGCCGAATTTTCCGGCAAAATTTTTTTCAACCGAATTTATTTGCGGCAAATTGCATTAAAAACAGCTATTTCCAGGCTACAGAGAGCCTGTAGGGTGTTGTAGAACATTGTGTCATGATCAAATATGCATAGGGAGTGTGGTTTGGTCTTCATACAATGCTGTGTAGTAGGAAACGCAGATGACAGCCACCGCTCTTAGAATCGCTTCACACTTCACTTCTCTGGGCAATTACAGGGGCAATTTATAAAACACACACAAGGCTAAACATTCAGTTGTGAAAAAGACTGTTTACTTTTGCTTTTTTTGAGCGCTTGACATATGATTAATAGACACGTAAGTCCTCATACAGCATATTAGTCTATTAATCATATGTCAAACGCTCAAAAAAAGTAAACAGTCTTTTTCACAACTGAATGTTTAGCCTTGTGTGTGTTTTATAAAGTGCCAATTGGGGGATACCGAGGAAATCCCTTGACGGAGGCTAAGAACCAGTACATGAAAAGATAAGTACGGCAGATTAAATGTGAATACGGTTACAGGGGCAAAACTGACAAAATAACTGAAGTGGGAAAGCAGCCTGACAAAGTAATGTCAGCGCCAGCTGAAAAGAACCGAGCTGAGGGCCAAGATCCTGCTATAATAATAACAATCTTTTTTTATATAGCGCCAACATATTCCGCAGCACTTTACAATATAGAGGGTATAAGCACAGACAAACCAGACATTATATTATAAAAAAAGCTACTTACAAATCAGACACGAGGTGTGAGGGTCCTGCTCGCAAGAGCTTACAATCTATGAGGGTGTATGGGTGAAACAAAGGGTGTTTGGTTTACAATGCTCCAGCAATGTTACATAAATATGGGGTAGTATACATAAAAAAGTGGATGAACCTGCCATCCCAACCATACTCCTTTATACAGATAAGTGCCTGTGGGGGCCAAAGTGCAGGAAGTGACGAATGTGTGACAGAATTTGGGGGGGTTAACAATTAGGGATTTTGGTAGGCTTTTCTAAAAAGATGAGTTTTCAGAGCGCACTTAAAACTGTGAGGGTTGTGAGTGTGCCTGATCACATGGGGTAACAAAGAACACAAAAGTAGGTTCCTGGAGCAGGCACAGATCACAGCACAGTAAGGGGACATCACAGCAGGGGTCACCCCGCGAGGCCAGAGCTTCTGAACCCGCCTCTGTCCCATACGGTTCAAAAGAACTACTATGTGCTGTGGGCTCTGCGCCACTATACAGTGAGGATGAATTTGAGGACAGGGGGCAGCAAAGAGGTGGGGAAGACATCTGCTGCTTCTTGCAGAAGCGGGCAAGTAGAGATGAGGAGAGTGGCATGGCGGGTTTTGTTGCGAGCGGTCAGGCTCTGTACAGCAACACCGTTGAGGAGGACAGCAGTGACAGGTAAACACTAATCGATGTGGCCAATCGCACTTGGGAGCTAGGTGAAGCAAGCAAGGCTGGGACAAGGTATTTTGGTGCCCTAGTTAAACAAGGCATAAAGTGCCCCCCAAATGGAAAATTCAGCCCACTTCATGCCTCCTTGCGCCCCTTTTTCTGCCTGGGATGAAGTGGCGCCCTAGGCGGTCGCCTACCCTCGACTACCCATCGTCCTGGCCCTGGAAGCAAGGTCTTCCTCCTCCTCCTCCTATTCCTCCTCCTCCTCGTGGCGGCAGTGCGAGGTTGGGAGCCGAACTGCCACGATTTAGACCACCTACTTTGCAGATCCCAGAAAGTAGCAGCGCATGGGCTTACCGAGGCAGCAGCAGTAACAGTCAGTCAGTGCAGAGCATTGGTTGTAAAATCACCTATTCGGCAGTGTGGCAGTTTTTTGACAGGACACCGGAGGAGGTGAACATGGCTATATGTACAATCTGTGGGCAGAAAGTAAAGCGTGACCAGGGACCTAACTTTGGCACCACAGCGTCAACATATGCAGCGTCACCATACAGTTGTCTGGGAGAAACGTGTTTCAGATGTGGTGGTCCATCCTGCCGCAGCAGAATCACCTAGTGGCACGCCTCCCATTTCAGGTAGTCAAGGCTCCACCACCTCTACCGAAGACAACTCCCTGTCTTTCACATCATCTACTGGTCCAGATGTTCCTGCTCCTCGACACTCATGGTATCAGCAGTCGTTCACCGAGACGATTGCCAAGAGACAGCAGTATGGGTCTCGCCATCCCTAAGTGCAGAAGTTGACCGTGCTCCTGTCCAAGTTGGTGGTACTGCTGTCCTTCCCTTTTCAAGTGGTGGACTATGCACTGTTCAGAGAACTTGACAGGAAACATTGCATGCACTTTAGCCATTTCTACACCACCATGCACATAGAGAAACTATGAACAGAGAAAAACAGAGAGAAATCTATGAACAGGGCAAAACAGGGAGAAATATATGAACAGAGAAAGGCTATTAATGATTTCTTGATGATCCAAACGGAAAGGGATACGCCACTGTGTAATTTTGTCAGCCAGTGGCATCTCATGCATGACACGTGCAGTTTGCTCAGGCTCTTTCAGGAGACCACATAATTTGTCAGTCGCCAGGACTATGGGATAAACAACGCCATTTCCTTTTCGTCCTAAAAACATATGCTCCCAAAATCTTCTGTTCAGGGGGGAGACGTGGTACTACATCTCACGGCCAAATATCCGGGGGGGGAAAATGGGCACATTGAAGGAAGGTGGAGGGCGGGGAAAACGAAGAGGGTAAATCAGGTGGGCACAGGTTAAGGAGGATTGAAAGGGAGCAAGGTGCTTGAGGGAGGCCCAGAGAAGATTTTTGCAATATTGTAGGCGTTAGATGACGGGGCATGGACAAGCTTTTTTTGCCCCCTTTTTATGGATGGAATGAGGGGTTTGGGAGATATTTTTCAGGGGAGGCGGGGGGTAAGGGTTGGGTTTTTGGTTTTAAAAGACCAGATTGGAGAAAAGGGTTTACCCAAGGGGTAGGGGACTTGTGGGTCATGAGAGAGTGCAAAAGGTAATGATAGAGAGATTTATTGTGCCTCATCCATCCCCCACAGGTTGACAGGGGGCCCTCAGTGATCACGTATACTGCCACAGCTGGGGTGGGGGGTTTGGGGTTTGAAGAGCAGTAACAGCTCCCCCTGCAGCAACCTGGTCGGGGAGTTTTTGATGTCTGTTAAAAATTAGGTTTTTTACCAGGTGACAGGAGAGGAAGGCAGAGCCCCCGGTGAGGGAGAGGGTGATGAGGAAAGAGGCGTGACCCGACACAACATAGCAGTATACAGTAGAGATGGAGGCACAAGCCCTCAGGTCACTTGTGCAGGGCCCGCTGCATGCTGATTTGTCTGTGTAGTTACAGCCAATAATCACCCCCCGGGGGGGGATGACTTCTGGCCTCCACCGTCTTGGATCCCGCTACCGGCCAAAAGGGGAGCTTTTTTACCTGCCAAGACAGGGACAAACTAAATACTGTAGAGCTTTCTATTAGTCATTTGGGGCCGCTGCCTTCGCGCCATCGTCCTCCTCAACAGGTCTACCTTTTTCCCTCCCCCCCCCTAGTGATTTAGGTACCCACCAGCACAGCCCCGGGAGCAGACTGTAAACCCCGGGACTTCGGGCTACCTGCCTCAGCACTATTCTGATGCTGCCACCCACCTGATGCCCCCCCACCTGCGCCAGCTCTCCCTTCAACCACCCACCATCTTTCCCGGGATGGTAGAAACCCACCTCCCACTCTTCACTGGGGTTATGAGCCTTCTGATGCTGCTGCAACTCACCACTCAGGTCTCCTCATTGCGCTTTTTATCTCCCGGGTATGTCCCATGTCACTTCTTGGGTTGATGTTGCTGTTTTCTGCCCCCTCCCATTAGTCACCTGCTGCCGCCACCTCAAAAATTTTGACATTGTGCCACTTCCGGCCTATGCTGCTATGTTGCTGGCCGCCACTCCTACTTTTTTAATTGTGCCGTCTGTGGCCTAATCATGCTGCTGCCACCTTCACAATCTGCATTTGCCACTTTGTGGCCTATATATGTTGCGTCACTGACCCTCTCTCAGTCGACCACCCCCTTTGGTTTTCTAAGCGTTTTCCCCCCTCCACCACTCTTGACATTGCCACTATGTTTGGTTTTCCCCCTTTTTTTAATCTGCACAAAGAAAAAAAAAAGGACAAACACAACCGATTGTGTCTTCTGAAAGCTAAAGGGTAGATGACATGGTCCTTTGTTTTCATCAGAATTGTCAGATGAGTAGGGAGCCCAAAAACAGGGGTGGATACAAAACACAGAACACACAAAATTCCATTTACTTATTTTTGGGGGAAACTTTTGTTTCTTTTTGGCTTTAGCAATGATGGATTATTGACCAATTGAAATCGGACACCGAAGGATCAAAGGAATGGCAAAATTATTAGCGGCGTCAATGCAGAGGGGGCTTAATTAACCATTTAAAAAACTCCCCCCAAAAATTTAAAAAAAATTTACTGTTTGCCACAGATAGCAAAATCCCAAGAACTGGAGTGGCGGTTTGAGCTATATGTAGGGGAAATAACACGGGTTTGAAACAGGAATTCCCACAAAAAAGTGAAAAAAATTAACCTTGGCCACAGATTAAAATACCCCCACCCGTCTGCAGTTAAGGATTTCAGGCGTTATGGGAAAATTTCCCAACCCTGTATTTGATCAAAAATTCCCCCCCAAAACAAGAGGAAAATTAACCCGTGGGGTACATACCCTACAGATTTAAATTTGATGAAATTTCAGGGGTATTAGGGTGAAAATACTCACACCCTATATTTTACTCCAAATTACCCCACAAACAATAGGCTAAATTAACCCTTGGGTATAAAATACCCTACAGAAAAACCAGATGGAATTCAGGCATATATGGGGCAAAAAAATACACACACCCTGTATTTTACTCCAAATTACCCCACAATCAAGAGGCTAAATTAACCCTTGGGTATAAAATACCCTACAGAAAAACCGGATGGAATGTAGGCGTATATGGGGCAAAAAAATACACATACCCTGTATTTTACTCCAAGTTACCTCACAATCAAGAGGCTAAATTAACCCTTGGGTACGAAATACCCTACAGAAAAACCAGATGTAATTGAGACATATATGGTGCAGAAGTACACCCACCCTGGACTTTAGTGAGAATACCCCACAAACTAAAACAAAATAATAACGCTGGTTGAGTAACAAGTGTGTATATGACATACACTTGTGAAGGTTTTTCACCCCAGTAGCTGAAAAAATGAGTTTGTTTTATAAAGAGTGCAATATAGTGCAGCAGCAGCCAGATGCTTATTGACAGGAGTCACAGTGAGAAGCGTGAGAATTTAAGATGGCGTCCGTATGTATAGGGCTGTGACGTCACAGAAGCCCGCTAGTTGCTGATTGACTTCATGTCTACACATGTCATTGAGGGTGTTCCTTTCTTCCTTCCAGAGTTCTCTGCCCCATGCCACGCCATGTGCTCATGGCCATTTTCGAAAAAAAGACAATTCGTTTCCTCGTACAGAACTGAAATTTTCCTGAAATTCTAAACAAATTCCACTTTGTTAGAATCGATTCGCGCATCTCTAATTGTCACACAATTACAAACATTAATGCATTAATTCATAACAAAGTGATAATATACACTACTGTTCAAAAGTTTGGGGGTCACTTAGAAATGTCCTTATTTTTGAAAGAAAAGCAGTTTTTTTTCAATCAAGCTAACATTAAATGAATCAGAAATACACTCTATACATTGTTCATGTGGTAAATGACTATTCTAGCTGCAAACGTCTGGTTGTTATTGCAATATCTACATAGGTGTATAGAGGCCCATTTCCAACAACCATCACTCCAGTGTTCTAATGGTACATTGTGTTTGCTACCTGTGTAAGAAAACTATTGGATATTTTAAAAACCCTTGAAAACCCTTATGCAAGTATATTAGCACAGCTGAAAACAGTTTTGCTGATTAGCGAAGCTATAAAACTGACCTTCCTTTGAGCTAGTTGATAATCTGGAGCATTACATTTGTTGGTACGATTAAACTCGCAAAATGGCCAGAAAAAGGGAAATTTCATGTGAAACTCGACAGTCTATTCATGTTCTGAGAGATGAAGGCTATTCCATGTGGGAAATTGCCAAGAAACAAGATTTCCTACAATGGCATTCTGTCATTTTCAGGGAACTCTGTGCTTTACTGCAGAGAGAACTTTGAGATTCTCGTTCACATATTTTGATCAAAAGATGTTTAAGCTGCCCACAATTTACAACGTGATCTCAAATAGGGCAGTCCTACACTATCTTTACTCTCAATAGAGCCACATCCAGGCCTCTCACTGGGTCAACCGCCTCCTTTATCCAGTGAGAAAAAAATAAATAAAAAAACCCAACTTGCAAGCTGCACTTCTTATGGGCAGCCTGTGAGAGTGGCAGGTTTCAGAAGTTTGTGGGCAGCTTAAAAATCTTTGAGCAAAATATGAGAACCGAGAATCTCAAAGTTTTTGCATTTAATGATATACAGCATAAATGCTTCTTTAGGGATTTTCCACATAAGTATTGCCCTTTTTGCAGTAATAATGCCGCTGGCAGTGAAGTGCGGTGTGTTTCTTTTTGTATAATAATTTTAAATAAAATAATTATATATATATATATATATATGTATATTTAATATTATATATATATATATAATCTTTTATTAAAATATATTATATGTGTGTGTGTGTGCCGCAGCCCTGCCATGGCACCCAGGTTTGCATATGTTTTTTCAGAAGTGTTTTTGTGCAGAACCATACGTTATATTTGGTATATAATTGATTTTAACCTATATGGGGAGGAAAGGGTGCCTCCATTTGATTTTTCTGCACCTGCCCACTCTCACAGGGCTGTCAAAAACAAGTGCAGCTTGCAGATACCAAAGTGGTGGCAATTTAAGAGTCAATATTGACTGCTACGGTAGAAATTAGCTGCTAGTGGGAGTATCCCTCTCTCCCATCAAACATACGGCTGTGCAAACAAGGATTTGCAGCAATGCTAGATGACAGTAAACATTTGTTTATTGAAATTTTCCTTAAAAACAAAGCAATAGTCTTTGTGCACATGCTAGTGCTACTTGCGTGTAAGCATACACAGTCCGTAGCTGGTCAGGGTCCCAAATCCATGGGTACAAGTACCCATGGATTTGGGACCCTGACCGGCTACGGACTGTCAATGCTTACACGCAAGTAGCACTAGCATTGCACAAAGACTATTGCTTTGTGTTTTTAAGGAATTAAAAACAAGTGCAGCTTGCAGGTTGGGTTTTTTTATAATTTTTTCTCTCCGGATAAAGGAGGTCGGTTGACCCCGTTTAGAGGCCTGGATGTGGCTCTATTGAGAGGTAAAAGATAGTGTAGGACTGCCCCATTTGAGATCACGTTGAAAGTCGTGGGCAGCTTAAACATCTTTTGATCAAGATATGTGAACCGAGAATCTCAAAGTTTTTTCATGTATGATAGACAGCATAAATGCTTCTTTAGGGATTTCCACGTAATGTATTACTGCAGAGAGGGGGCAGAGCTTTGCGGCTCTACCCTCTCCCAGTAATACACTGGAGTCTATCCTCTGACAGCGTCCAGTATAGGATGCTGTCAGAGGAAGAAAGAGGCTCTTGAATCTGCTCCCCACAGTGCTCCTCATCCACCACTAACACCAATGAAGCGGCAGCAGATCCCAATTCTCCCCGTCTTCCCCATCACAAGGGGGGAACAGGTTAAAAACAATCGAAGCACTGTGTGTGGAGTGGGCAGAGCTGCAGAGCGGGCTCCATACCTGCACTCCCCTCCTCATAGGCAGAAGTAGGCACCCTAGGCAATCGCCTACTTCTGCTTACCTATTGTCCCGGCCATGGACCTACCTACTAATCGGACTTATTTACCTACCTATCAAGGGGCTATATACCTAACTACTTATGGAAGAGTACTATATACCTACCAACCTACTGTTGGGACTTTCTATATACCTCCCCACCTAGTTGGGGGCCTATATAGGTATGACAGGTGATTCCCTATCACCCACAGCATGTACCTGGTTTTCCTATCATAGGAAAGCGGGTTGCTGTGGGGATAGATCCTGCTTCCCAATATAGGTTGGTACTTCTATAGTTGCCTGAAAGTGAGGATTCTAAAATTTTGTGTGGTACATTCTGCAGCGACCTGTCATGGCCGGGAGAAGTCATCATGGTGGTCTGGGCCAGATGGAGAAGAAATAGGAAAGTGAATGACAGAAGATGTTACCTGTGAGCCACTGCATGTAACTGCAGTGTAATCGCTTACTTGTTTGTAGAGCGCTTGCATACAACTGGTTACTACCAGTATATGGTCACTGTATGGTAGTAATATATTTCTGCAGAGTGCATGTGTACAACTGATAGTCACATGTGGTGGTTGAATTTGGTAATGGTCTGGCAATATTATTTGGTCCTTAGATAGTAATATTCTTGGGTCTTGGTATTGTAGGATTTTTTTTAGTAACACTCATACGTATTATATTGCTCCATGTATAGGAATACATTTTGGTAACTGTATGATGTTATTTATAAGGTATTACACTATCATACATAGATCAGCGCTTTTGAAAATGTCGATTTTCATTATACAGTGACTGCTGAGGTGGTGACAGTATCTATGTGGAAAATGCACAAAATTAGTGACCTGAACATACATTTTCTTTTCTCTGTGAAATTGCATGCTGCAGTTCACGATGTGACATGAAAAATACCGTGTGATCTCAGCCCTACTGAGCAAAACATAACACAAAGGATTTGGGCCCCAGATGTTTTAGGACCCTAGCAACACCCCTGTTCTGTAACAACATATGGTGAGTATGGTTTTAACTTTGCAAGGAAGACCACTGTATGTTGTATATTGTATCCTGAGGCCACTGTATCTTGAGGGAGCACTGCAAATTTTTTTGTGGATTTTTACTTCCCCCCATTAAACTCAATGGAGAAAATTGTTAATAAACCAAACAAAAAAATCAGCATGCGCTATTAAGCACTGTACTGATCAATCGATGAAGAATAGTTGTACACTGCCATCTTGTGGTTAAAACACATTTTGCTTTAGTACGTGCCCGCGATGGCTTAAAATCTACAAGGAATGAGGATCGAGACAAAAAGGCATCATGAAGAACACTGTTAAAGGAAAACGACGGTTGAATTGCTTTTCCCAAAAAATTGGAATATAAAGTGAAGCAAAAATCATATTTTTCCTAAAATAGTACCACTAAAAATTACACTTACAATTCCTCACACAGTTACAAAGACCAAAAAATAAAAAGGTATTGGTAATGGCGATGCAAAACAAATTTTTATAAAAAAAAAAGCTTAGATAAATGTATTTAAACATAACAAAAGCTATATCAATTATACTGACGTCCATAAAATTTAAACCCAAAAGACAACGGTGCATTTATGCTTGTTTTCTCGTTTCACCTCATGTTTTATTTTAGTTTCCCAACACATTCAAATAAGTAGTACCATTAAAAAATAGAACTTGTAGAACAAAAAACAAGCACTTATACTGTTCTGCCAATTTAAAAATTAAAATGATGGATATTGTAAGGTTGGGAGGTAAAACACACATCCTTGTCAATAATTGCATTAACGGGAATTGGTTAATCACAATGCAGGCTAAGATCCCCCCACTTATGACATAAATTTTAGCGAAGCCAATTTTAAAACAAACCAAATTAATGTTTGCATATACCTTAGCACACTTAGTATAGGCTTCAAATATGCAAACAAACTCAACTTCTGTGTCTGTTTACATGGCTTTCCGGTCACAGCAGACGTGCAGTAGCATATTTACCTAATTTTACTAGGATGTGTTAACTAACTTTATTTTTTTAATTGCATATTTGCTTCTCTTTTTCAGTCTAAGGCGATTTGATCAACATATTTGCTGAGCATCTCACATTTTTATACATAGTAAATATAGCAGTAATGCAATTCAAAATAATCCATATATTCCCATGTATTTGTTTGCCTGCTTAGTGCACAGAAGAGATCTTTTGAACCATCAAACAAATAAAGAACACTAAAGCATGGTCTTGATAGTATTCCTGGAAAGATATTCAAGGCTGGTGATGAAGCATATGCACACAAGTTTCAAGAATCATTACAAACTGGGAACGAAAAATTTTCCCACTAGACCCAAAATCAAAACATTGACACCATCTTTAAGAAGGCTGACAAATCATAGTGTAGAAACCACCATGGCATCTCCCTTCTCCCCTGGGGAATAATGCACACATGCTCTCAAAGGAGTTGTCTCACTATAGGTTTTCAGCCTACCCATTTTCTGGCAGCAAGGATTTTTGAATTCCAAAAGGCATGCTTTTATCTGCCCTTTTCCCCCCCCCTTTCCCCCTCCCCTCAGCACACAACAGCTCCCTCCCCTGACGCAGTAACTTCTATACAGCAGGGGGAGGGCAAGGGGGTTTGCGCCAAGTTAACCCCGTGGGGTACCTGCCTGGGGCTCTGGCGGTGCTCACTTTGATCACTCACGTCTGCTGTGGCCCGGCTCCTTGCTGCTCCTCTCCACAGGGCTGATCTATGAGTGGCTAGGGGAGAGTCTGTGGCTGTGTAGCTAATACAGAGCGGGGGGAAAGAAAGGTTTCCCATAAACCCCCCATAGCATACAAAACCCCCACGGACATCTCAAACAAAAAAAAACAAACACTGCCCCCCCCACGAAAAGACCAGGGCAGCTGTGAAGTGAGTTACTATAATCACTGTGTCACTAATACGCAAGCAGGGAAATAGAACCGTTCAATGCCTCCCTGATCGTTCTGTTATTATAGTCCCCAAAACTCCACAGACACATCAGGATTTATAACACACTCACTGCGTCCCTCGTACTGACCCCAGATCGCCACACCTCTGCTCTCCTCAATCGGTAGGAGCAGGGGGAGCAGGCACACAAGGGGGTTAATTCCGGGAACAGCTACACAGACAGAATGCCAGGGGTAGAGCCCCCCCTCCCCCCCCCTACAGAACTCAAAATGGCCTCATACTGTGGGGAGGGGCTCTGTTTTTCTGACCTTTTTGAAACTGATGAGTTCCCCACCCACTGGGAAGCCAGTGAAAAAAAATTCAAAACGGTTCAGTGGCTATAATTTTTTTTAAAGGACTGATGCACTCCACCCCCCCAAGGGGAAATAAAACCCATAGGACATTTGTAATGAAAAATATTTTTGGCAAAAGCTTTTTTTTTTAAAAGATCTTTTTTAATTAAAACCCAATCTTTTGTAGCAAGAAAACCCCTTTAAATCATCTTTTTCCTCTTTGTTGGGGGAAATTTCCCTTCCTACATCTCAGTTTTGGTTTTTAGACCACTCATTTCGGGCATAATATCTGGGGCCCAGAAATTTTGCGTGAAAACAAGAAAAGTTGAACGTAGGCTTCTTTGGGCCGACCCCCAAACTTCTGATTTCCGGGTCCCAAATTGGGAGCCTTCAAAAAAGATATTTATTTTAACCCTTTGGATCCCCAGTAATTCATTAGTATCCTGCAAATTTTTTGCAATTTAACTTCGGGAAAATGGTACAAAAAACAAACTCCCTTTCCCCAAATCTAAACAGACGGCCCATCACCCCCAAAGCTTTTTTATCATCAAACCCCTCCAGTTTTCAAATTCCCGGGACTCTGACTGCGCTCCCCCCAAGGGTTTTGGGGTTTCGAGTAAGGGCTTGAGGGAAAAAGCTTTTCAACCTACATCCCCTAAAGGGCCCAAGAAAAAAGGTGTCCAAGAAAATTTTCCCCAATCCCCAAAGTATGCAGATGACTGTGCCATATTTGCCCACTTAGTGGAGGAACGTCAAACTACTTTAAAACCCTTTTTCCCCCCGAGGCTTTACAAAAAGCATAGGACTTTTTAAAAAAACCCCAAATCCCCCTGTTTAAGTTTTCCCCCAAACAAAAATAAATTTAGCTTCCAACTAAAAATGTCACTAGATAAACCCCTAAAAATTTTTTGATCATTTTTCCCCTACCGGGCAGCCCACCAATTCCAAAAGACAACCACTAAGCAAGAATTTTTCAGCACGGGAAATTTTAATCATTGTACCAGCAAATCTTTCAGGAAACGGGGTTTTGTTTAAGTTTTTGAAAAACCCTTTAAACCAATAAGAACATTTAACCAAACAAAACACCCAAACCCTAAATAGAACCCCCAAGAATAGTCAAACAAAAAATAAAACTGGTTTTATTATTATTCTTCTGTTTTGCAAGCAAGCCCCGGGTTTCCTTTGACCATTGCCCCCTTTGGAGGGGGTTTTAATAATTCCTTTCAATGCGCCTGTGAAAAGATTCTACATATCAACTAAGAGCATTGCTTAACAAATTCCAGTGTCCTTACCAAGGCAAAGATGATCAGTACTGAAACAATAATCTTGCAAAGTCAACTCCGCTGTACAGGCTACTGTACCAGGGTGACCAAAGGAATGGATTCAAAGACCTTCCTTTAAAAAGGCCAAATTAACATCACTAACCAGGAAGCCCTTGCCACAGATCATTCTTTATATTGCCGCATAACCCATCAAATGGCAGTAAATTTGAAGACTAATGAGGTAGACAAAGGACAGCAACAAAAGGTGAGAGAGAAGAATCCAGACTTATGAAAACAACTCCCAAATGGAACCTTTTTTCCACCAAATTTGAAAAAATATGCAGCTTGAGGTAAAAACTACCCCAAAATTTTTTTTATCTCAAACACAAAGTTATCTTGATAGGGTCATTCTAATTTTCAGGGACTGTCAATGATTTAGTGTGTGCGGAGTTCTGTTGTCATGGTTCACGTTGCGGTCCATACCTTGGACCCAAGAATCCCTGCCTTGTTTATGTGCCCACTGCTCTCCCCTTGCGGGTGGTCGCGGAGCCAGTGTACCTGCTGCTGAGATTTTCTCTTTGGGGGTCCCAGTGGCGCCCCTTCCAGCATTAAAAATCATTATTTGCTCCTGCTCCGGGTTTGTTTGGGGGCTTCATGCGGCTTTTTTTTGCCTTTGGAGTTAAACTCTTTGTAATTTAAAGAGAAAGTACCTAATTACCTGTCCAATGATCTGTTACCTCCTGTGATGTAAGGAACTTCATGCCTTAGCTCCAGCATCAGTTCATGGATGTTCTTCTGTGATCCTGAACCCTGTTTGTTGTACTAGTTGCTGATACCTGTATTAATCCTGAGTTACCCTGTGAAAATAAAAAAGTACTTTTATGTTTTGTTCCCCCCCACTGCCGATTTCTTTTTACCTATGTTCCACGCTGTTTATCCCCCCGGTTTCCCTTTAAAACATTACCCCCCTTGTGACTTTGTCACCTGTCTATACATGCTGTTATCCATCTCTGCCTGTACCTGGTGTCATTTCAGCTTACACTTCAGCTTTCACTGTGAGTAGCCATATCAGGGGCAGCAACCTGCAGGTTCTCTGCAACTAAGTCCTACCGGCCTTGCGGCGGGTACGGTGTGTGTTGGACTCTTCGTTTGTTCCTGGCTTATTTTGGGGCCATTTGCCCTATTTCACGGCTTTACTGCGCTGAAATTACAACAAATGTGGCCAATCATTACGGTAACCCATATTTCTCTATGGAATCCACTCGTTTTGTACGCGCGGGGTGATAAATGACATGTCATTTATTCACGGCGCTTACACGCCACGAGTAATGACAGTCTATGAGGCCGGCGGGCTGCCGGCTCTTCTACCACCCCTCGGGAGTATGCGCCGATCGGCGTGAGCTCCCGAACACCTGGCGTAATTGTGGGACTCTGCTCCCTTGCTGGGTCTCCACTTTTACCATCTATACCGGCGGTGGCCCAGTGGATCCACAATACCTGGCTGGGGTTATTACAGTAGGCACTGACCTGTTATATCTGTTACAGTATGTACTGACCTCCCATTATCATGACAGCTGTTTCATTTACAGCAGATGTCTAAGGAGGGTGAAAAGAAGTAATTCGCCACACCCCATATAAAGACTGACACATGTGATCCAAAATGGAAAATGTTGTGTTGAATTATTTCTTGTGTGTTGTTCTTGCAAGAGATGTACCCTATTTCAGGTAAATAAATTCTATTTTTGTTGTTGTGGTAACTGAACTTCTAGCAGCATGGCCGTAAGAAAGTTTGCATGGGCATGGCAAAGCTATGAGAGAGCGAGCAGTAGCTTTAGTGTCAAACCATGTGACTGTACTATGGGTGGGTTCCTATGACTGCATTAAATTATGGTTTTCCCTATATACAATGTGTGCTCACCATGTGAAAAAGTTGAGGAACAAGTGAGAGTTTATGCCTGTGTGATGAGCCACCACTGGTACATTAGTAATTGCAACCAACTGCCAAAACTGCTCGTTATGTGAACATTGTGTGCCCATTCACCAGTGGAAAGGGGAGCCTAGTTCACATGGGATTTTATTTCTTAACAGACAACTGCAACATCATTGACATCTGTGTTTTGCAAGGGAGTAGCACTGGTGCACAGTATTTTACCCTCAAGCAGGGCCTGTTGGAGCAAGAGGCTGTCTACCATGCCCCTGATTCAGGGGACAGAAACTGTATCTGAAAGTAAGTTGCTTCATTAGAACTGCCAATAAGTTTTGTCAAGTTGATGATTTAATGGAAAACATTATAATCTATTCTATTATTACATCCTTAACAAGCTCACCAGATATTTTCCACACTGCTTGCTGCAAGAGAACGAGGCCTTCAGAAATTCCTCTTTTGGATGATACTGAAAGAGTACAAGGACACTTGATATCAACCGATGTCTAGTTATACTGCGCAGAAGCAAAGAAGGAAAATGTTATATTTTTATATATTGGTGGTTTCAATTATAGTCTGCCTTAGCAACAGCCAATTCCCCAATCATATTACGATAGAATAATTAGGTGATTCTTAATACGTACCAAAGGTATGTTGGGCTGTGGCTTCAGGGGATTAAACAGATCTATATACCAGACAGACCTGTGTGGTGTGTATTTCTTAAGCTCTCAGCTGAGACCAGATTTTAACCCAATTTGGACAGAGACAACTAATTGAATAGGGGTAGAACAAAAGATAATTCTACACCTAATATCCTCACCTGACAGTTTTGAAGAAATGTACTTCTTAGGGAGCACAACCAAGATTTGTACACCTGTTCTATGTTTTTCTAACTACTAAGCGTTCAACTACAAAATCTATATTTGTTATTGGTATTCTACATGAGGTTCTCAACATCCCCACATACCACATACTCAGATTTGTGAATACATACCATCCCAAAATGTCTGCTTTACACGGAATTATCAAAAAAACATTGGCACATCCTGGGTGAGGCTTATCCTGAAATTGCAGTATTTCAAAACCGGTCCTTATTTGTTCCAAACGCCCTAAAATGTTAAGGATATACTTGTAAAAGCTGATATCGGATCACAAAAGACTGCCAAGCCTCAGCCCACTTTTTCCACACCCAAGCGTGGGACTTTTCCCTGCCTACAATGTTGTCTTTGCTCCAGTATAATTAGAGGTGACACAATATCACACCCACGGACAGGTAAAAAGTATATTATACAAGGATCATTTACATGTAACAGCACATTTGTGGTCTATGCTTTAAAATGTCCATGTGGTCTCCTTTACATAGGCGAAACTACGCAACGGATGAAGGATCGGCTTTCTAGCCATAAGTCCTCCATCCATTGTGGCAAAACCTGGTTGCCAATTCCAGCGCATTTTCAGGAAGCAGGTCACACTGTCTCTCAATTACGGTTTCAAATCCTTGAGCAGGTCGCTAGACCACGGAGAGGGGGTAATCACCAACGTTTACTTAAACAAAAATAATCGCAATGGATCCATAGATTGAATACCCTTCACCCCTAGGGTTTGAATAGAGAATGCGACTTCATGTTCTGATTTTTTATACAACAACTTATTCTATACTAACATTTTTTTCTTTTTTATTTCAGCTACGGTAGTGCAGCATCACATCAGGGTGAGATTTTAGTGGAGTTTCCTTTCATTCTTTCCTTTTTTTTCCTCTTGATTTTTTATTTTAATAGTTTCCTTTCTGGTTTTGATCTATGTACTAACTTTACTTTTGCCTATGCCTTTGATTTGCTTGATCTCTTTCTATTTTTCTTGCCATTTATTAACTGGCCCCCCTCTTTTCCTCCCATTCCCCTTGCTCCATAGTATTCACTAGGGTGGCTTATTATTTTATCTATTTTTCTATTTGGTAATTATAGCTTTTGCATCTCTGATGCATCTTCTCCCTCTATTTGGTTTCCTTCTCCATATACATCTCTCTTTTTCTCCTAGAGCTTTCTGTCTGGTCTTACTTGTATTCTCTGCATTTCCCTAACTATATACTCCCCTTTGTTTGCCCTTCTGCTCCTCTTAGCACTGCGTTTCTAGTGCGCATGCGCCTTTCTCTCTGTCCACTTGATTCAAAACTACATTTCCCACACTCCTCTAGTGGCGGAAATGACGCACACCCGGATCGACTTCCGGTTTCCCGGCGGAAACGTCCGGAATCACCGCTATTTATTCACCCACTCTGCTCCACTATGCACTGGCTCCTACATTCACCTGGGCTACGGCCCGCTTTCTTTCCATCCTCCAGTCTACCTGATAGGTAAGTCTTCCATTTTAGGGCGCAATAGGGTGTAATAGCCGTGTCAGCACTTGGAATTTTTTCCCTATATAGATCTCACATTTGAGATATTACTGTTACTGGGCTACTACCCTTACTTTATTTACCTTACATTACTGGGATATGCTCTTTGGCATATGTCATTATTGCATTGCATCCTTACTTTAGACTAGCTACATATGGGTATATACATGCTTACATTTCTTTGTATATATTAGATATATATTATGTCTATACGAATCTGATATGTGTCATTATTGCATTGCATCCCTACTTTTGACTAATTACATATATATGTATATAATTACGATTTTTTGCATAGTATATCCATATGGAATTGATATTTGTTACTACTGCACTGCATCCTTATTTGGGGCTAGCTACATATGTATATACTTACGTTCCCTGCATATCTTTTGTATATATTATGTGTCTGTGGATTCTCTGTATATATTTTTGTATATATTTTTGTATGTCTATAATTCTTTCTATTGTCTTTCACATTGTCTTTCACCCGTTTATTATTATATTATTTTTATTTATCATATTCTTTATATATATTTATTTTAGTGACTCGTTGAAAAAGGTCGGATGACCGAAACGTCCAAAGTCACATATAATTATCTTTTCACTGGAGCCTGTAGTGAATTCCACAATAAAAACGTTTTGTGTATTGCAACAAAAAATACTGAGTGTGCAGTCAATCTATCTAAATCTTGGATATATAGGTTTTTGGACTTGCACCTCCTATACGCTTTCTCATTACGGAGTGCTTTTCCCTGCCATAACTTCCTTCTACATACCACATGTGGCAACTCTTACACTGGATGTAGTTGCAGTAGAGGCGATGGAGCTGGTGACTGCAGTGCTCCATTCCCTGCTAAACCGGATTGAGGTTGCCTTGTTGAATGTCCTTAAAAGAATTTCCAGGATATTTTTGTATAAACTATTTTGGTTATAAATATTCTGATAAAAATAATAAAGAAGCACTGCTGATACCTCTCCCAGTTTTTCTGTTCACTTTAGCTTAAAACTGCTGCAGCCACAGACTGGTCCAATGGCATAAATACAGAGGCCTCCAAGTGTTCGGATGTACCCATAGTTGTATTTGGGAAACTAGCTCCAGTGAATCTCAATGCTACTTGTTGGTAAGTCACACAATATGCAATGAGTTACCTGTTGGATATGGGCTTGGAATTTAGTACTGTGACCCAGGAGCTATGTGTAAAACATTCTGGGGTCTGGTCAGCCCGAAGAACCATTGACTTACGCTATTGGCTGCCAATAAGCTTGCTATACGCGGGTTTTTCAGTGAACATGGGGATTTTGGGAATGTTTAAAACCCTTTCCCCCCTGAACCACCATGTTGGTGGTAACCAAACATGCCAAATCATGGCATGCATGTCCTACAAAAGTTGAACATGCTACTGTTATGTAAACATGGGCCTGAGTATGGGAATGAGTATAGGTTGGTAACCAGGTCTAACAAACATTCCCACTAGTCTAGCGAGACTAGGGGAAAGTTAGTGTGTAGGTTGTCTAGGAGCCTTAGGGGAGCAAGCAGAGAATTGTCTGTGCTGGCAATTACTGTTCAAAGGGGTTGCTCCAGATTCTTATACCAAATGGGAGTTGAGGCTATTAATAGGCCACCATTTGACTACATTTCCTGGGTTGTGAATGACAATAGGTTCGCTGGGGCCATTGAACACACTGTCCCAAAGGAAGTTCCAGTGCTCAAAAGATAGAGGAACATTCTCCTGCCCTATGTTAGAAAGTGAAGAACATTTTATAGAAAATGGGGGAGATTGTATGGTCCAAGAATGTACTAACTCATGGGCTGGCCCAATTGTTCTACAGCATAAGAAGAGTGATTCTGACTAGATTGCATGTGGTTGAACGTCTACCCACTGCCCAGGGTGAAGGAGCCATGAACAGTCCTCTAGAAAACTTCTTATTTCACAACCCAGGTACCCCATTTTTTAGCATTTAAAAGCGAGAGGAAACATGGGAAAAAAAGCCCCAAATGCATTTAATGTTAATGAGATGCTGCTTAGGGAATCTAAACTTCAAACCCACATGATCTATCTGGATGATGTGGTTGTGTATTCCAGTATGCATAAAGAACATATGTTTCACCAACAAGATCAATTATGTGGTACATGTAGTCAATGCAGAAGAGGTAACACAGCCAGCCTTGTCTCAGCTCCAGCTAAACTGTCATAAGTAATGGTGGAGCTGGGAATACAACACTGTGTATTGGATCAAGAGTGGAAGGGGCCCTCCTATTACTTAGAAGCAAGCTAACCATTGAGCTCTTCACTCATCAGACTGTTTTAGTAACCAATAAGTGCTTTGATCAATGATGGCCCCGAGGCTTTTAGGTTGAGTTGCAGATTAATTAGCATGGGGCTTCCTGCAGAGAAGTTGTACTTTTTTTTTTAATCATGTAAATCCTAATAAACATTTTTAGTTAGATTTTTAAATCTAAAATGTATATTTTTGTTTTAATAACAATAAATGCTAAAATATATATTTTTGTGTGGGATTTGATTTATGACAGACTATAGAAAACATCATGTCAAGGTTTTAAATGGTAAGAACAGAGCAAACTAATAATCTCCTTACGCCCCTCATTATGCTCTCTGGCCAGTGTTATTGAATTATTTCCCAAGTGATCTATCCCTTTTAACACAAGTTCTCAGATTTGGTTAGTGCTCCTTGTTTCAGCTGTATCCCTTTATCTAGCGTAACAAGAAAATATATATTGTTAATGAATTGATGTACAGAGGGAGGTTGTTTATCCAACCAATGTTGTGCAATGAGATTGTGTGCCATATATAGTGTGAGTGTCAGGGCTATTTTAATGTGTTCCATTACAGGAATGTATTCCAAGTATCCTAAAACACAAACAAAGCGATTAGTGGCAGAGATATCTGGTAAACTGAACTAATGTGTCAATATCTGGTTAGTTTTGCACATAATATAAATCACATTAGCTTGTTAAGAATAAATTAATTACTCATTGAGCTTTCCCTTAGTCAAATATTATATAACAACTGTGGGGTCCTGTACATGTAATAAATAAGTTACAGATGGGAAAGTCTGTCTGCCTCAGCAATTCAGATTTTGGGAAAGGATTTATACGTCTCTATTGCTCTTTTTTAATCACACCCCAATCTCCCTTCTATTTTTCTTTTAGTTAAAAGAGAACAGTATTTGGATAGCAGTACCTAGTATACAGGGGCGTAACTAGAAATGGCAGGGCCCCATAGCAAACTTTTTAATGGCCCCCCCCCCTCCCCTCGGTCCATAAAAAAAAAAAAAAAAAAAACTTATCACATGTTCTGTCAAGAATAACGGGAAAAATAGTGTACACCGGACACAGCCCGCACACGGCAGACACATCCAGCACACGCTACTCACACATCAGTCATTATGCCAGACACATCCCACTCACGCTATCACCCCCACCAGTCATAACGCCAGAAAACATCCCACACATGCAAACTCGCATGCCAGTCATACGCCAGACACAACCCGCACACGTCACTCACACGTTGTTTATTAGTGGCCCTGCGATTCTTTATTTACGCAATAGATTTTACTACAAGTTTTTAAATTTGTGGAACCTCTTCACCCTGCACTGAATACTCGTCAGTTATGTAGATATTACACGCACAGACACCAAGCTACGCATTTATACACACACACACCACAGACACCAAGCTACGCATTTATACACACACACACACACACACACACCACAGACACCAAGCTACGCATTTATACACACACACACACCACAGACACCAAGCTACGCATTTATACACACACACCACAGACACCAAGCTACGCATTTATACACACACACACACCACAGACACCAAGCTACGCATTTATACACACACACCACAGACACCAAGCTACGCATTTACACACACACACACACCACAGACACCAAGATACGCATTTACACACACACACACACACCACAGACACCAAGATACGCATTTACACACACACACACACACACCACAGACACCAAGATACGCATTTACACACACACACACACACACACACACACACACCAAGATACGCATTTATACATACACACCACAGACACCAAGATACGCATTTATACACACACCACAGACACCAAGATACGCATTTATACACACACCACAGACACCAAGATACGCATTTATACACACACCACAGACACCAAGATACGCATTTATACACACACACACACCAAGATACGCATTTATACACACACACCAGACACCAAGATACGCATTTATACACACACACCACAGACACCAAGATACGAATTTATACACACACACACCACAGACACCAAGATACGCATTTATACACACACACACACCACAGACACCAAGATACGCATTTATACACACACAACACAGACACCAAGATACGCATTTATACACACACACCAAGATACGCATTTATACACACACACCACAGACACCAAGATACGCATTTATACACACACACACCACAGACACCAAGATACGCATTTATACACACACACCACAGACACCAAGATACACATTTATACACACACACCACAGACACCAAGATACGCATTTATACACACACACACACCACAGACACCAAGATACGCATTTATACACACACACCACAGACACCAAGATACGCATTTATACACACACACCACAGACACCAAGATACGCATTTATACACACACACCACAGACACCAAAATACGCATTTATACACCCACACCACAGACACCAAGATACGCATTTATACACACAAACACACCACAGACACAAAGATAAACATATATATTATATCATATAATACACACACACCCCCAGAACCAAAATACACACAAAATATATATATATATAATATATATATAATATATATAATTATATATTTTCTATAATATATCATACAAACATACTTTACACACACACCACATACCCCCAAAATACACATATATACATAAACATAATATTCATACACACACTCAAAACTATACAAAATTCACATACTTACCAGTTTTCAGTGCAGCCCTCAGGCAGTCCAGAGGTCATGGAAGACTCGGTGGGGAAGAAGGGGAGCTTCCATTTATGAACAGAGCAGAGCACACAACCCCCACCCGTCCCGACTGTGCAGCAGCTGGAGGCAACGTGAGCATGGAGAAGAGGAAGGAGGGGCTGCTGCTGAGGGAGTTGTGAGGATCGTGCTGCTAGCAATATGATCCAAGGGGCCGGCAGGAAGTTTCTCCCTCCTCCCCCGTCCCGACCGTGCAGCAGCTGGAGACAGTGTGAGGCGGAGGGGAGGAGGGGCTGCTGCTGAGGGATCAGCTCCGGATCGTGCTGATAAAAATCTATCTTTATGATCCGGGGGGCCCGGCAAGGAAGTTTCTGTTTGTTGGCCGGCCGGGCCCCCAGGGGGGTGCTCTCCTCCTGACCCTGCTGGCGGGTGCAGGATCGATATTGCCGGGGGAGCAGACGTGTTAGCAGCTGCTCCGGGCCCCCTAAGAGTCCGGGCCCCCTGCTATGTCTGCTACCCCGGTAGTTATGCCTCTGCTAGTATACCAAAGAATTTTCCCTTGACAATTGATCACAGCTATGGCTGGACTGTTCATCAGGTGTACGTCAAGTAACACAAAGTTTGCCTAGATGGCATAGTTGCATATATTCATGAAGCTGAGTGAGATAATACATACTCAGATTGGAATGATGTCAATGATTTGAGGTATGTGCTGTAAATGTCATAGTACATACCCATATTTATTACGGCTTTTCATATTATCTGGTCTCATCTGCAAGCAAAGACCGCTGAAATGCATTGAAAAAGTAGATATTCTGTGCCCTGGTATCATGGTGCATCATCTCTCATAGCTTTGCTACATCTGTGTGTGTATATACTGTATATCTATATCTACAATATATCTATACATAAGATACAGTGGGAAGTAAAGCAGCTTCTGAACATTAAAAACACGCTCTCAACAAGACCGTGATAGAGTAAATAACTAAAAAAATGCCAACAGACCAGACAATAGAAAATAGTTTTAAGAGTGCATGTTTAAGTGTTGTGTAACTTATACATGCATACATATCTATCTACACACACACGTATGCATATATATATATGCATGTATAAGTTACACAACACTTAAACATGCACTCTTACAACATTTTTTTATTGTCTTGCATAGTAAAGTTAATGCGACTAAAGCGTGCATAGCGTATCATTGCTAGTGTATGTAATTCCCCTATCGAGGTGCATTGCGTAACGGAGGCACATAACATATTATTACTAGTGTATGTAATGCGCCTCAATAGGTGCATTGCGTTATGGAGGTGCACAGCGTATCATCACTTCTACTGTATAGTTAGTGTGCCTTTTTAGGCGCATTACAATGTGTCGTGCACCCATATAGTGTATAATACATCCACAGGATAGGGTCTGCTAGTCCATAAACATCCCTTATCCTTTTATAAGGTTTCTAATTTAATTTTGGGGTTTCTTTTACACCTAATCAAATTCTTGATTAGCCCACTTTTTTAATAAAGGTGTAGAATCGTTGCAAACAGGACTCGTGGAACAAAAGACTTTTATATATAGCAGTGGCACAAATTCCTGACAAATGCAATCACATCAAGTGGCACTTTATGCTTGATGGTCACAGTTCACTTTGATAAGCCACAATATCTTGATAGTTAGAGTTCACATTTAGATGGCACTATGGGCGACATTTATGATTCTCGCCGTGTCGGAGCGCACCTTTCCGGCAGTTTTCTGGCGAAATCTGTGCCTGATTTCTGTCCGCACCGGGGCGCGCTCATACATATCATGTAAAGTCTGCCGCGCTTCGCCAGTGTGTGAGGCGCAGTGCGGGACTTAGGCGCAGTGCGGGGCTGCGCCTAAGATTCACCGCCCGAGGTAGTGCGATCATACATGCGGTGTAAAGTCCGCCTCGCCAGTGTGTGGGGCGCAGTGCGGGACTTAGGCGCAGTGCGGGAATGCGGCGAACATCTATTCCGATTCGAGACAGGCTGGAAAACAGCGAGAAATCGTTAAACATGTCCGTGCAGAGTATGAATAAAAAAATCGCCTTTATAAAGGCGTTAAACATTCTCTGAAAAAGAGCTCAAACCTACAAAAAAAAAATACATAAATAAAATCACTTTCCAGAAATCTAGAACGGCGCTACATCGGGAATTTGGATATTGGAAATTGCCGGGAAATACAGTAATTCAAATTCTGTAAACTATTCTCATTGGTCAGCAGAAGCCAGCCAATCAGAATAGGAGCAACAGTGAACCATTATAACCTATGGAGAAATATTGACCAATCAAAATCAAAGGCGGGACAGTTCAAAATACAGTAAAAATGCAGAAAAGAGCTGATTGGTTGAGCTAGCGGGGGCTTGACAATCCTGGCCAATCAGAATAGGAGCAACAGGGACCCATTATAACCTATGGAGAAGTTAGAACCAATCACAATCAAAGGCGGGACAGTTCAAAATACAGTAAAAAGCAGAAAGAGCTGATTGGTTGAACTAATGGGGGCTTGGCTATCCCGGCCAATCAGAGCGCGAGCTACTTCTCCCATTGTAGTCTATGGAGAGATCGGGGCAATGAAATCTCGGCGCTCAGCACCGTGCGGCATGGAGTATGATTAAAAAAATAATTTTTATTAAGTGTAAAATATTCTCTGAAAAAAAAGCTGAAACCTTCATAAACATAAATCAATTAAATCCCGAACAACGCATTTGTCGCAGAGACCGGCGCTACATAAGAATTGGGATATAGAGAATTGCCGGGGAAAAACAGTAATTCATATTGTTTAATTTTTCTCATTGGTCGGCATAAACCAGCCCAAACAGAAAAAGGAGCGACAGTGGCCCATTCTAACCTATGGAGGAATATTGACCAATCAGAATAGGAGCGACAGGGACCCATTATAACCTAGGGAGAAATATTGACCAATCATATTCAAAGGCGGGACAGTTCAAAATACAGTAAAAAGGCAGAAAAGAGCTGATTGGTTGAGCTAGCGGGGGCTTGGCTATGCCAGCCAATCAGAGCGCGAGCTACTTTCTCATAGAGTCTATGGGGAAAAGAAATGCAGAGCGAGCTCTGTTTGTGATTGGCTAACTTAAAAGAGGCGCGATTATTTGGACCAATGAGAGAGCGAGCGACGCTCCGGTGGGTTTTCTAATGCAATATGGAATAAAACTGTACATGGCCGAAATCAAATGATAAGACTCCAGAAGTTGTCCCGATGTGTATATAAAATGATCAATAATATGGGGGTAAAGAAAAAAAATATTAATTCAATAAATTCATTTTTATGTCTTTATTTTTGTTAGCCAAGGATCAATAGTATGGGTGTAACGAAAATAAAGAAATAAAAAGGATTTTATTGAATTAATATTATCTTTTCTTTACCCCCATATTATTGATCATTTTATATACACATCGGGACAACTTCTGGAGTCTTATCATATGATTTCGGCCATGTACAGTTTTATTCAAGATTGCATTAGAAAACCGCTCGCTCGCTCTCCCATTGGTCCAAATAACCGCGCCTCTTTTAACTTAGCCAATCACAAACAGAGCTCGCTCTGCATTTCTTTTCCCCATAGAACTCTATGAAAAAGTAGCTTGCGCTCTGATTGGTCGGCATAGCCAAGCCCCGGCTAGCTCAACCAATCAGCTCTTTTCTGCATTTTTACTGTATTTTGAACTGTCCCGCCTTTGAATATGATTGATCAATATTTCTCCATAGGTTATAATGGGTCCCTATCGCTCCTATTCTGATTGGTCAATACTCCTCCATAGGTTAGAATGGGCCACTGTCACTCCTATTCTGATTGGCTGGTTTATGCCGACCAATGAGAAGAGCTTAAACAATTTGAATTACTGTATTTCCCGGCAATTCTCTATAACCCAATTCTTTATGTAGCGCCGGTCTCGGCGACAAACGCGTTGTTCGGGATTTAATTGATTTATGTTTATAGAAGGTTTCAGCTCTTTTTCAGAGAATATTTTACACTTAAAGGGGTTTTGCCACGATGTAATGTTGACGTGGGATCCTCCATAATGGGTATTTAATCACTTTTCTAAATATATGTGATTACAAAAATTGCGAGAGCTACAGGCTGCCTTACCTGCCCTTAGTTACTTCAAAGCTTCTATTAGATACGACCTGACAAGAGCTGCTGGCCGGGCTTGCACAGAGAAAGCTTCTTATCTGATGAGACTGAGCTGCAGAAGCTTTCAAGGCACTGGGTAGAAATATGTTGTTTTTTGTATACAGAAGCCACTAGTTGTAGTGTGATTATCTGAGTAGATCCCTGCTTTATCTGATGGCAGAGAACATGAAGAAGCTTTCAAGCTGCTGTGGAGAAAGCTGTTGTCTTTTGTATACAGAATCCATTAGTTGTAGTTTGATTATTTGAGAGCGCGTTTCACACGATCTCTGATGCAGCTCTGTGCTCTGGCTGTGTTCCTCTCTCTCTCTCCCTCTCAGCTCCATGGCTTGTTTACATTTGCTTCTTAGCAGATAAGGCACGTCCTGGCAAAACCCCTTTAATAAAAATGATTTTTTTAATCATACTCCATGCCGCATGGCGCTGAGGGCCGAGATTTCATTGCCCCGATCTCTCCATAGACTACAATGAGACAAGTAGCTCGCGCTCTGATTGGCCGGGATAGCCAAGCCCCCGCTAGTTCAACCAATCAGCTCTTTTCTGCATTTTTACTGTATTTTGAACTGCCCGCCTTTGATTTTGATTGGTTCTAACTTCTCCATAGGTTAGAATGGGTCCCTGTCGCTGCTATTCTGATTGGCCAGGATTGCCAAGCCCCCGCTAGCTCAACCAATCAGCTCTTTTCTGCCTTTTTACTGTATTTTGAACTGTTCCGCCTTTGATTTTGATTGGTCCATACTTCTCCATAGCTTATAATGGGTCCCTGTCGCTCCTATTCTGATTGGCTGGCTTCTGCCGACCAATGAGAAGCGCTTACAGAATTTGAATTATTGTATTTCCCGGCAATTTCCAAGATCCTAATTCCTGATATTGCGCCGTTCTAGATTTTTGGAAAGTGATTTTTTTTAAAAAAAATAAAAAATTATTTTGAGGTTTGAGCTCTTTTTCAGAGAATGTTTTACGCCTTTATAAAGGCGATTTTTTCAGAATCATACTCCATGCCGCACGGAGCTGAGCGCCGATATTTCTGTTGCGATCTTCTATGTTTTCTCTCATGTTCCGTTCTCGCTTCACTTCGCCTCCGCCGGAGCATTTAGACCAGAATCAACTAGGTCTGCCTGTCGGAGCTGGCGAGCGCTGCATTGCGCTGCACTTTGCTGACTCGCGATCGTACATGCCTCGGAGTTTTCGAGCGCGCCGCGCCCCGCCCCGCCCCGGAACGCCTTCACCGCGCCCACACCGCACCCATTGCACGCAACTTCATGTGAGATGCAGCCGAAAGTGGCAAACGCTGCGCCTAACATCGCATCCCTGCGTCCGACAGCGGTTTCGGGCCGGTGAGGCGCAGGATACGCCAGAAAACAGGCGTAAAGACCGTTCATACATGTCGCCCTATATGTCTGCTGTTTGCAGCTCAGAATACATTGCACTTTTTGCCTGTTGGGTTGTAACACAATCTAGGAACTTCAGTTATGCTTGTGGTTTCATGATCACACATAGTGACATGGAGTAGATCATGGACCTAAACATTCTAGAATTCAGTTTCAATTGTTTTTCAAGCACAAATACTCAAACCTCAGTCAGGATCATGTTATCTTCACAGGAACCTCAGGTCATTATTAACTTTACACAGTCCACTGATACTTAAATGAGTTGTAGAAAATTAAAGAAAAGCATTTTCAAGCTTACCCTAAACCTCATTGAAGTTTGACTTACTAGCACCTGCTTGGTGCCCCAGGCCAGTCATGTGTCCCACCAATACAGACCTTCGTGTTAAGGCATTATGCCAGCCTATAATAAAAATGGGAAGCTACAGCTTCAGAGTCTCCAACACCTAATTGTCGTTGAGCGAAAGCAGCAGGCAGTGCTCATGAAAGGTCTACAAAATATATGTCCTCCAAAATAATACAACGCAATGTTCTGTGTATAAAATATCCCATGCACGTCTCCAAGACTTCACACGCGCATCACCAATTCTCTGGAACATGCTACAGCAGGCGATCAGGCACAATCAGAACTCTCATAGCTTTAAGAGGGCCCTGAGAACACATCTTCTCAGTCTGGCCTACCAAGAGCCCTAATGGCTTACTCCCCCCCCCCCCCACCCCCACCTCACTCCCTAGTGCACTCATTTTCGGCACTTAACTGTATATAGATGTACTGTCTGGGTGGCAGGTCCATCCGAATTCTACATAAAACAACCCCATATTTATGTCACATGGCTGGACCATCGTAAATCTAGTACTTCTTACCCTTCGTCTCTCCCGTACACCCTAATAGATTGTAAGCTCTTGCGAGCAGGCCCTCACACCTTTGTCCTTTTGAAAGGGGTTTTCATTGTGCAATGTTGTCTTTTGTCTGTCCCTACACCCCCCCCCAATTGTAAAATCGCGGAATATGTTGGCGCTATATAAATCAAGAATATTATTATTATTATTATTATTAATAATAATAAATAATATTAATTTACCAAATAACATTGCCATACAATGATCGTGTTAATGTTACTTTTTAGCCAAAAACCCCAGAACCCCATGGCCAATGCTTTTAAACAAACCACTTAAAAAGGGGCCCCGTAATATTTCCAATCATGACCACATATTACCACTATTGTGTGACTGAATAATACCACCATACTGATACTGAATAACACCCATTACACTACTGCCAATATTACCACAAGAGTGACCATATAGTGGTTATACAAGGGTGAAAAGCACACAAATAGGTGATTGCAGCTTAGTTACATCTAGTGACTCACAGGTGAAATCATCTCTGATGGTAATCGTTCTCTTTCCTTTTTCTTCTCCATCCATCTCAGAATACCATGGAACTTTTTCCCACCCCAATTAGTCTCGAGAATTTTTGCCACACAAAATATCTTAGATGTTTCACTTTTTCTGCACCTCTCTACCTATTTGTCACATCTATACAAACGCCCCACCTTTTGGCCCAAAAATGGTAAATAAGGGGCCTCTTTGTCCCCCCCACAAAATATACGCCAATGCAGCAAAAGTGCCCCTAAACAGTGGCCATAAACTGTAATAGGGCCCTCTATTGCGCAATACTTTTAATCTTCTTTTGTGTTCTCATAGAGTAGGTATTTTACCACCCCAATTAATACAACGGGTAGACCTTACATGCACTTGGTAATTCATACTCCTTTGAATTATAATTACCTGCCATTTTCCCCCACATGTATTGTGCGCAGGGAGAAAGAAGTGAAATGACATGGAAAATGAAAGTGAATGCGGGCCGACTATCAGTGCTTTAGAAGGCAACAACCCACGTGTATTCTAAAACAACACCATATGGTGCAAACTACAT
This sequence comes from Phyllomedusa bahiana, assembly GCA_025379985.1. Taxonomy (NCBI): domain Eukaryota; kingdom Metazoa; phylum Chordata; class Amphibia; order Anura; family Hylidae; genus Phyllomedusa; species Phyllomedusa bahiana. Next base: position 29,863 of record JAODAL010021556.1, on the reverse strand, counting down.
GCCAAACCTGTGTGAATTTACTCTTAGGCAAGATTTACTTCTGGATCTGAGGATCCATTCTTAGCCTTTATTGCAGAGTAGTTTGGGGCTTGCTTTGGGCTATAAGATCTCGATGTCGTTTATGGGGGGCCCGCTATGATAAGTTTTTCGATAGTGAGCATCATTAAGCGCGATGACCATTAAAGTTTTGGGGGAAGCAAAACACCTTTCTTATTACCCCAAAACAAGGCCGGAGAAGCAATTAACATCCACAACAGTCAAATGGATACGTGCTAATCTTTGGCAAAACACTTTGGTTATAAAGTCCGAAAAAAAATCCAGAAAATTTTATCCCCTTTTCTTTACCAAGCCTGACCCTTAAACCTGCCCCACCCAAAAATTTAAAAAAAGCCAAAAGGCAGTATATTTAACCATCTGTTTCTTAACGGACATTGAAATCCCTTTCCCTGGAACGCCAGATGAGCCCCAAACCTGCATGACCCCCCACATTTAAAAAGTGCCGCAAAAAGGATCTTTCAACCACCATTTTTGTTGAAATGGACATTGACTATACCTGCCTGGCCCCAGATGAGACCCCAAACCTCTTTTACCCCCCCCCATTTAAAAAAGGCCGGGAAAAAGGAGTCTTTTAACCACCCTTTTAGTTTCACTGGACATTTACTAACCTTCCTGGCCACAGCATGACCCCAAACCGCAACCCCCACATTTAAAAAGTGCCCCGGGAAAAAGGGTCTTTCAACCCCCATTTTATTGAACGGGCATTTACATACCTTTCCTGGCCACAGCATGACCCCGGGCCCCGATTACCCGTGGGGGCGGTGAAAAACCCCGGGTGGCGTCCGACTATTAACACGCAGTTTTAAAAGCCCCCTGAGAGAGCAAAAAAACTGTCGTCGAGCAGAGTGGGAAGCGGAAGGGAGAACTCCACCTTCCCTGTCACAGTCAATCCGGGTACGCTTTCCCCTCCGTATAGTGTGGCCAATTTAGCTTCACTTGAAAACTGGTGGTTAACGCTCCTGTTACACCCAGGTGCCCTTATTTGGCATTCTTTTTCTCATTTTACTCAAAGTGCATGGTGGAAATGGTCTCTTGTACTTTGTTCTCTGTCCGTGCTCCATCCTCCATGTCTATGAATAACCTACATCTGGGGTGTCAAGTTTTCTGTTACCTCCTTGTACATTCAGAGGAATTTTTTTTAACAGCTATTTTTTTTCATGCAAGTTTTTTAGTTACTTTAATTCTATAAAACAAATTTTTAAAATAGGATGTAATCCCACCCATGTCTTTGTTTCTCTTTTTTTCATTGTATTAAATGGGTGTCTCAATACAGGGATGATAGCTATGTTAAAAGGATCTTGCAAAAACAATCATTTTTGCAATATGTGATCCATTAACTGTGTCCTACCTATTCATGTTTCTGGACGCACTCACCTTGAGCCACTCATGACAATTGTGAAGAAACAAAAATGTCTGTTAGAAAAACACATTTTATAGGAATAGGACCTGTTAGTATAGCTGCATGTCACAGCAAATTGCCCACAAAAATTTCTAAGCATGGATCCTTGAGCCACTTTGGTCAATTGTGAAGAACAAAATGTCTGTTAGAAAAAAAACATTTTTGAATTGGACCTGTAGTATTAGATTGGATGTCACAGCAAAATGCCCCCTAAATTCAAAGCATGACCCCTTGATGCCACTTTGGTCAATTGTGAAGAAACAATGTATGTTAGAAACAACATTTTTTTATAATAGGAGCTGTAGTATTGCTGCCTTCAAAGCTGCATGACCCAAAAAATTATAAAAATGACTTCTCAGCCACTGTTAAAAATTGTGAGGGGAAATGCCACTTAGCGCCACCATTTCTGTTACAAAGGACCATTGATTATTGCTGTATCTCACAGCTACATGACCCCAAAAAATTATAAATATGACTCTCAGCCACTCATTAAAAATTGTTGAGGGAGAAATGCACTTCTTAGAAGCCACATTTCTGTTCCAAAGGGACAATGATTATTGCTGTATTCTCACGCACATGACTCAAAAACTATTGACAATGCCGAAAAAACTTCTTAAGATTATAAGTGAGTAAAAGGAATACCGGTGTGTCATGGAAACATGCTGTCTTAGTACAGTCACCTCACCGCAAAACCAGGCAAAATGAACTGTAGGGAAAAGAGAATAAAAATTGCAGTAAGAAATGATCATTTTAAAAAAAGTTTTCAAGAGGACCATTTCTGTTTGAAAAGGAATGTGAAGTAGACTGGCAACTAATCGGTGACCTCGGCAATTGGGGCCACAACATCATCAGAGATCCATGCCTGATTCATCTTGATGAAAGTCAAACGATCCACATTATCTGTGGAAAGCCGGATGCGTTTGTCTGTAATGACTCCTCCAGCTGTGCTGAAGGTCCGCTCAGATATGACGCTGGCTGCTGGGCAGGACAACACCTCTATGGCGTGACGAGCCAGCTCGGGCCATTCGTCCATTTTGGATACCCAGAAGTCTATTGGGTCCGGAACACATGCAAAAAACATCGGTGTTGAGACGCAGATAGTCGTGCACCATGATCTTAAGCTGATCTCTGTGTGTTGGATGTGTGCCCTGCATTGCATGCGTTGGTGAGGTGGTAAACAAAGATTGCCAGAGGTCACCCATTAGGCTTCTGCCACCTTGCCTGCTGCTGCCGCTACGCCTACTTGGCACTCTACTGCTGTCACGTCGCTGATGTTGTTCCACCGTGACATTTGGGGAACGTGAAGCAGACGCAACAGATGTCTCCAGTTGATCAATCAGCAAGGTCTCCATTTCCTGCATTTTACTCTCTATTTGGGTGGGTGGAAGGAAAGTGCTGATTTTTGTTTTGTACCGGGGATCCAGGAGGGTGGCCACCCAGTAACTGTTGTTCATTTTGATGGCCTTAATGCGAGGATCATGTTGGAGGAAATGGAGCATCCAAGCACTCATGTGAGAGATGGAGCCTTGATTTCCCAAGCCTCTGGGTCGAGGGGCACTAGCAAACTGATCTTCCTCATCTTCCTCCTCCGCCTCAAATTCGCGCCAACCTCTTTCCAAGGCAGGGACGTCGGTAACATCGGTGTCTAGGAATACCTCCTCCTCCTCCTCCTCCTCCTCCGCTGCCTCCGGCACAGCTTCAACACAGCCCTGACTTGCCTGAGATGATGCACCCTGAGAGCTGATGCGCCACCTTGCACTAGCTCTGGACCCCGAACCACTGCCTAATGAAGACCGATGAAATTGTGAAACTGTCGGGCCTTGTGGATTTGACGGAGAGAAAGGCTCCGTGTCCGCATCTGTGTCCGTCTCCTCCTCCGTCGCTGGCGGGACCTGTTGTTTCAGAGTGTCCAACGATCGTTCCAGAACTAAGATCACCACAATGCTCATGCTGACAAGGGCATTGTCCGCACTGACCATTTTGGTGGCTTCTTCAAAACTGGCAAGGATGGTGCAGAGCTCTTTCACCTGCCTCCACTCTCGGTGGTTCAACACCCCGAGGTCCGTACCGCTGCTTGTCAGGCCATGTGTCACTTCGTACTGCGTAATGGCATTGCGCTGCTGCCACAATCGCTGGAGCATGTGGAGGGTGGAATTCCAGCGTGTTGCCACGTCAACAATGAGACGGTTGACGGGGAGGCCGAGCTGACGCTGCAACGCAGCCAGGCGGGACGAAGCAGGGTGCGAACGGCGGAAGTGCGAACTCAGACCTCGAGCCTTCTTCAGCAGGCAGTCCAGACCCGGGTAGCTCTTTAGAAATTTCTGGACGACAAGGTTCATGACATGTGCCAGGCAAGGGATGTGCTCCAGCCTACCGATCTTAAGGGCGGCCAGCAGATTTCGCCCGTTATCGCACACCACCTTGCCTGGCACAAGGTTCTTGTCACCCAGCCAGCGCTCGGTCTCGTTGCTTAGAGCCGTCCACAGCTCCTGACCTGTGTGTGGACGGTCTCCAAGGCAGATTAATTTCAACACGGCTGGTGTCTCTGGGCACGTGATGCCACCAGAGGACCTTGGGGGAAAGAGCCCTGCACCATCCCTGCGGTTTTGAAGAGCGTGCGCCGAGCCTGAGAGCCACCGTCACCCCCAGAGACATCCACCCAGCTCACCCAGTGAGCTGTCACAGAGATATAGCGGCCTTGGCCGTGCTTACTAGTCCATGTGTCGGTGGTGAGATGGACTTTTCCGGACACAGATGCAGACAACGCGCTTGAAATTTTAGATGACACGTGGCTGGCCAGGGCAGGGACGGCTTTTCTGGCAAAGAAATGCCTGCTCGGCATCTGGTATTGGGGGCAAGCGAGGGCCATGATGTGGCGGAACCCATCTGTGTCCACCAGACGGAAAGGCAACATTTCCAAGGCCAAAAGCCTGGCAATGCCGACATTCAGGCTTTTGGCTTTGGGATGGTTTGGGTTAAAGTGTTTCTTCTGCTCCCAAACCTGGAAGACAGAAGGCTGGCTGCTAGACTGGCCGCTGTACGGCGTGCAGGTCGTCAAACTGGCGGAAGGAGAAGGGGTAGGATGGGTCTCTGGTGGTGCTGGTGGTACTCGGGCGACGGTGGAGGCTGAAGCGGAGGCTGATCCCTGATCATGACTCTGAGAGACATGGGCAGCTGAGGAACGCTTGGTGGTGGCGGAGGAGGAGGAGGCGGAGACAGAGGGTGTGACAGTGGTTGGAGGCTCGGCAGTCGGTCTTGCCTTTTAGGCAAGTGTTCCCTCCATTCAACTCATGCATTAGCTGCATGTGACTAGACATGTTGGTTGGTGGTTTACCACTTAGTTCTTGCATCCTAATATGCGTTTACGGCAAAGGCGGGTCATATGACATCGCTGGTGAATCAGAGTGCTTGTCAAGATGGCCCAGGCTTGAGAGGTCCTGGGACCTTTTTGACGGCGATAAGCGAGGAGCGGGGTTGCGCTGACCGTGGCTGGCGGAATCATATCAGCGGGACTTCTGCTTCGCCCTCTTCCCTTATTGTGAGGGACCGTATTGACACCTACACCCATCGGTCTTCATCCTGAGTCATGATGAAGCGCTCGCAGCAAATTCGGCGGAAAAGACCAGGAGTGGATCGCAATGTAAGTCATCATCATCATCATCACACAGGTGACTGTCGTCAGACTTTCTGCATCCAGAAGCTGCGGGCTACAGCAAGGGGCACGGCAGCGTTGCGACCGCCGGGATTTTGCCGATTGACGGCTTACTTCACCTCCTCTGATGGCATCAGTAATGGCGTCAAGAGCCAGACTAGATATCCTCTTGATCTTTTTAACATGCCTTTGACCCCAACCGCATTTTGTCATCAAAGAGGCGTCTTCGACAATGGTATTTTCCACATGTGGTGGGTACACGGTGACAATTTGGCTGCTGCATGTGGACGGATGTGATTGTTGCTGATGACGACATTTGTGGCTGTGGACTGCGAGGTCGAGGAGGTACGCCTGACTAGGATGCAGGTTGCATAACACTGATATGACAGATGGGCGACGAGTTCGTTACTTAGATTCACGGGACCTGTACCCAGCGATGACAGTGCCTGTACGGTCTGCAATCTGACGTCAGATTGCATGCGTGTTGTAGCCAGCACTGGAAGGAGCACCTTCTCTCCCGTACCTCTTCCTCCATGTGCTACCCCTCTTTGCTCGCTTACCCACCTGCATTTTCGCTCCTTGTTCAGAATATAAAAATTTGAGAAGGTATGGAATAGTTTTGGAAGTTCGTATTAAAAGACGGTCAAATCACACGCTTTCTCAATTACCTCTAATCTAAAACAAAAATTGCTGGATTCATAAATTTAAACTGCAAGGTGTCTATCAACAATATGGACTGGGCAAAAGTCCCAAAAACACGTATTTGTTTTCTTTTGGTATTAATAAAAGGTGATTGTTTGCACCTTTAATTCTACCTGTGGTGAATTTAGAATTTGCTGTTTTAAGGATTTACGTAGATGCTGCGTCAATGACAGTGCGGTTTGGGAGGGGGGGGGAGGTGGGTGCGCAATAAGTACACAAAAAACACTATACTGTCTGGTTTTGATTTATTAAACTGTATTTTGCACCTTCATTCACCTGTGGTGTTTTAGAATTGTATTTTTTGTTTTACGTAGATGCTGCGTAACATGTAAAAGTGCGGAGTGCGCAAATTGCAAATAAATTAATAGTTATGTTTTGTTTTGATATAATTAATACTGTATTTTTTGCACCTTTCAAATCACTGTGGTGAATATATAGAATTGCTATTTTAAGATTACGTAGATGCTGCGTCAATGAACAGTGCTGGGTGCGCAAAAGTCCAAAAACACGTAACTGTTATGTTTGATATAATAAACTGTATTTATTTGCACTTTCATTTACACCTGTGGTGATTATAGTATTGCTGTGTTTATAGATTTACGTAGATGCTGCGGTCAAATGAACAGTGCGAGTGCGAAAAGTCAAAAAACACGTAATGTTATGTTTTTGATATAATAAACTGTATTTTTTGCACCTTTCAATTACCTGTGGTGAAATATAGTAATTGCATTTAGATTAGTAGATTGCTGCGTCAATGAACAGTGCTGGTGTGCGCATAAAGTCAAAAATACGTAACTGTTATGTTTAATATAATAAACTGTATTTTTTTCACCTTCAATTCCACCTGTGGTGAATAAGTATTGCTTGTTTAAGATTTACGTTGTTTGCTGCGTCAATGAACAGTGGCTGAGTGCGCAAAAGTCTAAAAAACACGTAACTGTTATGTTTGATATAATAAACTGTATTTTTTGCACTTTTCAATGTCACTGTGGTGGAATTTAGAATTGCTGATGTTTTAAGATTTACGTAGATGCTGCGTCAATGAACAGTGCTGGAGTGCGCAAAAGTCAAATAAACTCGTAAACTGTGTTGTTTTTGATTTAATATACTGTATTTTTGGCCACCTTTCAATTCACCTGTGGTGAATATAGAACTTGCTGTTTTAAGATTTAGTAGATGTGCGTCAATGAACAGTGCTGAGTGCGCAAAAAGTCTTAAAACACGATATGTTATGTTTTGATATAATAAACTGTATTTTTAGCACCTTTCAATACTCCTGTGGTGAATATACGAATTGCTGTTTAAGACTTTACGTTGATTGCTGGTCATTGACAGTGCTGAGGGCGCAAAAGTCAATAAAAACACGTAAACTGTTATGTTTTAGATATAATAAACTGGTATTTTTTGCACCTTTCAATTCACCTGTGGTTGATATTATAGATTTGTGTTTTAGATTACGTAGGATGCTGCGGTCTATGAACTGTGCTGACGTGCGCTAAAGTTTCAAAAATACGTTACTGTTATGTTTGGATATAATATACTGTATTTTTGCACATTTCAATTCACCTGTGGTGATAAAGAATTTGCTGTTTTAAGATTTACGTAGATGCTGCGTTCAATAACAGTGCTGAGTGCGCAAAAGGTCAAAAAACACGTATATGTTCTGTTTTGATATATTAAATGTATTCGTTTGCAAATTTCAATTCACCTGTGGTGAATTATGAATTGCTGTTTAAGATTTACGTAGATGCTGCGTCCAATGAAACAGTGTGAGTGCGCAATAGTCAAAAAATCTCGTAATCTGTTATTGTTGATATAATAATAAACGTATTTTTGACACTTCATTTCACCTGTGGTGAATATGAATTTGCTGTTTTTAAGATTTACGTAGATGCTGCGTAAATGACAGTGCTGGGTGCGCAAAAAGTCAAAAAACACGTCAACTGTATGTTTGATATAATAAACGGTATTTTTTTAAACTTTCAATTAAACAGTGGTGAATATAGAATTGCTGTTTTAAGATTTACGTAGATGCGCGTCAATATGAAACAGTGCTGGGTGCGCAAAGTCCAAAAAATCACGTAACTGTTGATGTTTTCGTATTGATACACGGTATTGTTTGGCAACAAACAACGTGTGAATACAGATTGCTGGTTGTAATTTAAGTGCAGGTGGATAATCAACAGTACAGTGTAGATGGGTTCAATATTAACTCTATCTGAATGGATATACTGATATTAAAAAGTGGGGTTTTGGCTGCTTACACAAAGAGACTGCAGTTACTAGAATGATGTTTATCCGAAATAATAGTTCAGGCTGCCCAATATCCAGAATCATTTCAATAGCAAAACTGTAATATAAAAGTATTCCCTACAATGTCTACACTAAGTCTTCGGTGAACTTTATCCAGTGTTCTTTAATGATTGAGCTTGTCTGTGTTCGCACGCGGGGGCCCGCTCCCACCGCGTGAATTTTCAAGAGGTAGTATTTCTGCTTTCAAAATTCTATGCTAACTTCATAAAATGTTCAAAATCCCTAATGTAACTAAATTGGAAGATCACAGATTTAGTTAGAGGTTTCCTCTGTGGCAGAAATAGGTCTAATTTCGCTGAGCGTTTGGCCACAGCAGAAACGCAGGTCCTATCCCTATGAGAGCTGAGAGACACTGAGCTCTGAAACAGGAAACGCTGTTCTATGTAAAACGAGGTCATGTGATTTTTCCAGCCAATCGCAAACCATACACATCCAGTCATGACGTCGCCACACAATCTACCCTGCTCTATTCTGTAATCTGATTTGATGGCCGCAAAGTACCAGGAAGCGCCGAAAAAGGCGCGATCTTAATAAGATGATGCACAGATTTTAACCCTTAATTATCGCTGATCTGGAAATTTCGGATCACCTTTTAAACTTGCGATTTCAACTTGTCGATAAAAATCGATCAACACTAATAATGACAACTAAAAAACATCCAAATTGACCCTGATCAATAAGTTCACATACTGGTGATTTGCCTGATAAACATGCACTGAAGTTGACAAAAAGGGGTTTGTATGGACTTCTAAAGGTAACATCCTCACCTGTGACCTGTTTGCTTGTAATCAGTGTATGTGCATAAAAGCTGAGTGAGGTTCTGGGATCCACACAGACTCTTGCATCCTTCATCCAGACACTGACGGTTTTGGATTGTATATCATGGGGAAAGCAAAAGAATTTTCAATGGAACTGCGGGAAATGGTAGTTGAACTGTATAAAACAGGAAAGGGATACAAAAAGATATCCTAGGAATTGATAATGTCAGTCAGCAGTGTTCAAACTGTGATTAACAAATGGGAAATCAGGGGCTCTGTAAAAACCAAACCACGGTCAATATGAGCCACACCTGTCAGGAAAATTGTTCGGGATGCAAAGAAAAACCCACAAATAGCATCAGCTGAAATACAGGATCTCATGGTAAAATAGCGGGTTGGTGGAAGTTCAAGTTGCACAATAAGGAGGCACTTGACGAAAAATGGGCGCATGGTCGAGTCGCCAGAGAAGCCTTACTGCGCAAATGCCACAAAGTATCTCGCCTACACTCCACCCAACCGCACAGAGACCAGCCTCAAAACTTCGGGAACAAGGAAATTTGGAGTAGTGAGACCGAAATTTTTGGCCACAACCATAAACGTTACATTTAGAGAGGTGTCAACAATCCCTATGATGAAAGGCACACCATTCTTACTGTAAAGCACGGAGGTGGATCGCTGAAGTTTTGGGGATGTGTGAGCTACAACAGCACAGGAGACTTGGTCAATGATGAAGGAAAGAATGAATGCACCATGTTATCAGCAAATACTGGAGGCAAATTTGTCCTCATCAGCCCATAAGGCTGCGCATGGGACGTACTTGGACGTCAAAACATGACAACGATCCAAAATACAAGGCCGAGTCGACCTGTTATTGGCTACAGCAAAACAAAGTGAAGATTCTGGAGTGGCCACCTCAGTCTCCTGTCCTCAATATCATTGAGCCACTCTGGGGAGATCTGAAGCGTGCAGGTCATGAAAGACAGCCCAGGAATTTACAGGAACTGGAAGCTTTTTACCAAGAAGAATGGACAGCTTTACCATCTGAAAATAAAGAGCCTCATCCACAACTACCACAAAAGACTTCAAGCTGTCATTGATGTTAGAGGGAGCAATACAAGGTATTAAGAACTGGGGTATGTGAAATTTTGATCAGGGTGATTTGGATGTTTTTGGTTGTCATTATGATTTAACCCCATAAGGACCAGGCGTTTTTTTTTGGTGACATGTTCGTTTTTCCCTCCTCGCCTTCTGAAAGCCATAACTTTTTTATTTTTCCACCTACATAGAAAACAATGAGGGCTTTTATTTTGCGGGACAAGATGTAAATTTCTTTAAAGGGGGTTATTCACTATACTATAGAGTATACTGGAAACCGCAAAAAAATTCCAAGTGGGACAAATTGTGAAAAAAAAAATGTATTTTCGCCATGTTTGCAGGGTTTTGTTTTTACGGCGTTCAATCTTTTGTAAATATAATGTATTATCTGTATTCTACAGGTTGTTACGCATCCGACAATACCAAACATGTAGGGTTTCCGTTATGTTTTGGTACCGTAAAAAAATTCCAAACATTTTCTATTTTTGAAATTTGTGCCACAGCGCCATTTTGTGTGACCAATAACCTTTTTGTACTAACACCTACGGATGTCAGTGAGGCGGCATTTTTTGCGGGCTGAAGTGTACTTTTTATCGCTAGCAGTTTGGAATGCATGCGACTTTTTTGATCATTTTTATTCCATTTTTTGAGTGATTTTAAAATGACCAAAAAATGCAATTTTGGCGGTTTGGAATTTTTTTTCTTCTACGGTGTTCAGCGTACGGGAAAAATGATGTTTATTTTTATAGATGGGGATTTTTCGGACGTGACGATACCAAATCTGTGTAACTTTTTTATTATTTTAATGATTTTATTTGAAAAAATGGGGGAAAGGGGGGTGATTTGAATTTTTAAATTTACTTTTTTTCTTTTTTTTACTTTAAAACTTTTTTTTTTTTTTTTTTACTGTAACATTGAGGCCACCTATGGTGCTTGACCACTAGGTGGCGCAATTGTTAATACAACCTAATGCATTGTATAGGCAATGCATTAGGGTGTACAAAGATGGCGGTTTCCCCACTTCCTATCTGCGGACGGAGGTGGGGCAAACCGGCCAGGGTATGTGACGGGGGGCCTTCAAAGGCTCCCCACCACCCTGCCCCCTCATCGGGTGGGCGCAGCTATGCCGTTGGGCCGTAAAGATCGGGTGCGCGCCACCGTTCGACGTTCCATCAGACGCCGCGGCCATCTTTGCCGCCGGCGCTGTTACTGCGGGTGTTAGCGGCGATTTGCAGCTAAACCCGGCGGGGGTGTGCGGGGGGTCGCGGCGCGATCCCCTGCAAAGCCCCTTAGCGGCCCTGGGACGTACTCATACGCCCAAGGTCGTTAAGGGGTGAAAAAGAGAAAACATAATAGTCTGACAATAAATGGCTTCACCCAATCACTAATCATGAGTGGGAAAAAGTTTTTGGGCGACATGTATGAATTCGAATGCGTACTTTTTTTTTTACTTGGCGCCGACACTCCAGTTCTAAATAGAGATAGAAGAGTGTAGAATTTCGGACAGTATGAAGATTTTTGGTGCATTACATAGAGCTTAATGCGCCAAATTTGTATGGGCAAGAGTGTAATGCACCAAACTTGGCGCACTAAGCTCTATGTAATGCGCCAAAAATCTGTCATATTCTAGACTCTCAGAATCTCATAATCTGAGCATTGAAACATTAAGAGGGCAACATATATGAATTCGAATGCATTTCTTTTTTTTTACTTGGCGCCGACACCACAGTTCTAGATAGCCTATAGAAGAGTGTAGAATACGACAGATTTTTGGCGCATTACATAGAGCTTAGTGCGCCAAGTTTGGCGCATTGCACTCTATGCCCAGACAAAGTTTGGCGCAGTAAGCTCTATGTAATGCGCCAAAATCTGCCGTATTTCTACACTCTTCTATATCTATTTAGAACTGTGGTGTCGGCGCCAAGTAAAAAAAAGTACGCATTCAAATTCATACATGTCGCCTTTTGTGTTATCATTCATATTCTCTGGAAAAAGATCAAGAAAGAAAAAATTCTGCCGGGGTATGTAAAGTTTTGAGCACAGCAGTAGACAATTATTGATGGAGCCCCTGAGAAAGAATGACCCTCTCCTCTTCTTCCTGCACTGGGTGTAACTGCTGAATGCAAGACCTGCAAAGACGCTTTCAGCACTATCATGCTCCAGAAGAGGAGAGGAGGAGCGGTTTGCCTGGGAGGAGGCGCTGATGATGTAACAGTTTAAATATGGACAATTACCATGTATGGACTGCCTACACCCGGACAGTTACATCATCAGAGCTTACCCTGGGAAGGCCAATCAAGCTTCCTCTCCTAATGTGGAGCAAGGATACTGCTGATAGTGACCTATCAGCTGCCAGCAGGGCAAAGATAATAAAACTATATGGCAAGTGGGATTACATTGCTCGTCACTTTGTTGAAGATATATATATATAGCCTTTTGTTAGAGTCCTCCTGAGGTAAAACTCTTAAGGGGGACATGTATGAAAACTGTCCAAGACTTTCTTTGTTGCCCAGAGCAACTAATCAGAGCGCCTCTTTCAATTTTTTCAGAGCACTATATGAAATTAAATGCTATGGGCAACAAAGAACGTCTTGCACCTAGACAGTTTTCATACATGAGGCTCTAGAACTCTGAAAGGCATAAACATGGAGTAAGCCCAGCCATAGAAAGTATAGAAAGTATAACTGCAGACTGGTCAGAGTTCCCACACTGAGCCCTGTGCACCACTGGAAGTTTCTAAGATGAGCAATAGAACTGGAACAACTAGGAGACTGTGGCCTGGTCTGAGAAATTACATCTTCATTTACATCAAGTGGATGGCTAGGAGTGTCTCTTAAAGGGATTGTCTCATCATAAACATTGGTGTCATATCGATTGAACTTGCATCTATCTTCAGAAAGATGCCTAAAGAAGGAGAGAGCACCCAGCTTTAATTCCAAGACAGTTTAAAAAATGTAAGCTTTATTCATGTCGCCATTAAAAAAAAGTCATGTCTGTATCCAGGGAGACATAATAACCAAACAATCTTACCCTAATACATCTCTCTGACCTAATTTACAGATACCTTCCCCCACGAAATCTCCGCTCCTCACTGGGATTCCTCTGTCCCTCTATCATGCTCCTCACATAACCGTTCTCAAGACTTCTCCCGTGATTCACACACTAGGAACTCCTTAACTCCAATTCACCATCAGACTATCATTCACTTGTCTCAGCTTCATAAGCAACTGAAAACCTCATCTCTTCAGGATAGCATATCACCCATAATAACCCCACCACCACTACACCGGCCCGCTATGCATGTCTGCCACACCTTCGTCTCTCCCCTTTTCTTGTTGTTGTAAGCCTCGCGGGCAGGGTCCTCTATTCCTCCTCTGTTTCAGTTAACTTGTCATTTTCGTTGACCTTTGTTATTTGTTCACATTGGTATGTAATGTTATTCCCCTTATTGTACAGCGCCCTGGTATTAATGGCCGCTCTAAAATAAATAATCTAATAATATTAATAATATGCAGGTGCAGGCACGCAGATCGCGTTTTGGGAACTAAGGTATTGGTGGTGGCCTTGACATTGAGGCCTGTCATGGCGGAATATGTAAGGTTATATTTTTGTTTGCTGTCTAGAACAGTATGTCTAACTATGATATTCTATGCAGTCATCCAGAGAAAAAATATATACTGTGCAGAATAAATAACATGAGCTACATTTTTTTTTCAAGAAATAGCCCCCCCCATACTTGCGCCCCTTATCTCTCTGCGCATACTCGCTTCTCGCCTCGCGCCCGCGACTCCACCCTCACAATGCAATAGTAGTTCCCGGCTTCTCTTGTGAAGGAAGTAAAAGTCCAGCAACTTCACGGGTTTTTTTTTCACCGCTTATTTTCAGGATATACCACGTTAGACCTGGTTCTTATCTGTGTTGCAGAGGTGTAAACAGACCCGTTTATTGACGGACGTAAACAAAGCCTGATGGATCCCAGTGACTACAATGAGGTCAGTCAGGTTTCTGTTGTGGTGTCAGCTGTTTAACAGAAAAAATAGCACAGCAACTTCTTTCGTCATTCCTGATGAAACTTGCGATGGAGATTTCCAAACAGAACCTTCGACGCAAGTGTGAACCCAGTCTTAATTGGTATTACCACATCTATAACAACCTGTTCTATAAAATGATGTATCTTCTTTTTTTTTATTAACTTAAAGGCGGTATTTGCACAATTCTTCGATTTCATTACCTTGTCATCCAGTCTTCAGCTCTGTGTGCGTGTTTGACTTGTTGAAATTGCAGATCATGTGACTCAGGAGTGGATGACTTCTCACCATGCCTATTCCTCTCTGTAGCAAAGAAAGGTACTGTTTAAGTAATAGCATTTGGCGAGTAGCTGAGGGTCCTGCATGAACCGCAAAATTGTGTTTTTTTTCCTATTTAATCAATGCTACATAAGCTCTCATTGAGGTTTCGTTTTTTATTTTTTTTTGCACTGTTTGACTCAATTAATTAAGGAGTACAAGAGGACGGGAGTAGAATGCAGCACCTGGGTTTGTGAACATTCAGTTGCTGCCTGAGAGGAGATAAGTGATGTATGTGCATTGTCTAGACACGGACTGAGGAGCTCTCAGCCTTGGTTCGTATCCTGGAGACGAGTGTAAACAATGGGGTCACTAAAGGAGCAGCTAAGAACAAAAACGGTGCAGAATTTTTATTATATAATGAATCGGTTGAAAATGTTTATTTCATTTGCAAGCTTCTCCACGTCTAGTTTTATCGTGGCAAAACCACTTTAATATAAGTTATTTTTGAATCATTTTCTTTCGCCTCACTAGTGGACTTGGAAAATTTTTGTGTTTTTTCATAATTACAAATGCTCAAAAAGTACATTGGGCGTATGTTTCAACACGGCATTTTGGGTCTGTGGGAAACATACGCTTTTAGGAATGCGTGTTGTGGGTCCGTTAGACAGACAAAAAACAACATATAACAATTGACGTATGTTTTTGATGCTCGATTTTCTGATCAACACGGACCGAAATCATATCACAAAAATGCAGTGTGAACATACCCTTACACTAACAAGTCCCCTATTAGGTCCTGTTTTGGCAATTATAAGACTCCCAGCTGCACAACAACGCAACGGCACCTCATCATCATTACTAGGGGCACCTATGGGCTTGCAAAGGGAAACCACCATGTTGAGACTTAAAACATAATTAATTAGGGGTTAACCTCGGACCGGGTTTTTATTTTTGTGACACGTTCGTTCGTGGGACAAAATTGTGAAAAAAAAAGTTATTTTCGCCTGTTCTTGGTGATTTGCTTTTACAGGCGTTCATTCTTCGGTACATGAGTAATGTATTATCTGTATTCTACAGGTTGTTACGCATCCGGCAATACCAATCATGTAGGGTTTCCGTTATGTTTTGGTTACGTAAAAAAATTCCAAACATTTTTATTTTTGACAATTTTGCGGCCCCCCGGCGCCAGTTTGTGGACCATAACTTTTTGTACTAACACCTTACGGATGTAAGTGAGGAGTGAATTTTGTGCGGCTGAGTGTACTTTTTATCGCAGTGTAGTAGTTTGTAAATTTGCATGCGACTTTAGTGATCATTTTTATTCCATTTTTGAGTGACGTAAAATGACCAAAAACGCAATTTTGGCGTTTGAATATTTTTTTTCTTCTACGGTGTTCAGTACGGAATACATGATGTATATATTTTTATAGATCAGATTTTTGGACGCGGCGGATACCAAATATGTGTAACTTTTTTATTATTTTAAATGATTTTTATTTGTTAAATGGGGAAGGACAAAAGAGGGGTGATTTGAACTTTTAATACTTTTTTTTGTACTTGTAATACTTTTTTTTTTTTACTGTAACAATTAGTCCCCTATGGTGCTTGACCACTAGGGGGCGGCGATTGTTAATGCAACCTAATTGCATTTGCATAGGCAATGCATTAGGGTTATACAAAGATGCGGTTTTCCCACTTCCTGTATTGCGGACGGGACGTGGGGCAAACCCGGCCAGGGTAAAGGTGAGGGAGCCATCACAAGGCTCCTCCACCACCATGCCCGGGCGTCGGATCGGCGTTCATTTCAGACGCCGGGCCATCTTTGGAGCGATCCCCTGCAAAGCACCTTAGCGGCCCTGGGACCTACTCATACGCCCAGGGTCGTGAAGGGGTTAAACAGCTAGAATTAAAGTTCCCTCCGATCCAGGCTATTGCAGCAGTGTTAGCTGATCGTATGAGCCCACATCTTTCACCTACTGTAAGGCTATGTTCACACGGCTTATTCACGGCGTAATTGCGGTACGGATTTCGCCCCCAATTACGCCGTGTGCTGAGGCAACGCGGGGTGGGGCTGGGGGCGTGTGGAGGGGGGCAGCTTGCCGGTCCCCATAGACAATTCAGATTTATGCCTATGGCTGCATTATACCGCCATGAATAATTGACATGTCACTTGTCATAGTTCTATATGGAATCTGGTGGAATTTACCATAATGACTGGGACGGATTTACCGTAATTCACGCAGTACGGCTATAGTTTGTTCTTCGGGCGAAATCCGTCCCAAAATAAGCTGTGGGAACATTGCCAAATTGTACAGATTCCCTTGTCATGCTATCACAGTGTTGTGCTTGAAGCAGTTTAACTTTTAGGGTATGTTCACACAGCGTTTTTTAGATGGGTGTTTGGATCTGTGTTTTGGACCTAAAATGGATCCAAACACGCATCTAACAATATGCCGTTTGATATACATTATTTTCAATGTAAAACACGCATCGGCATTCAGACGTATGATCGCCGATGCGTGTTTCACATGCATTTTTCTGATGCGTCTTTCGGATCTGTTCAAAGAATTGACATGGCAATTCTTGATCCGTTTTACGCAGCAGACACTCTAATTAAAACTTTAGGGTGCGTTTCTGTTGCACAGAAAATGCATCCAAACAAGCAGCACACTTTGGGTACGTCTTTGGTTATGTTTTGCACAGCGATTTTCAGTCTGTTTTTCGGATTGAAAAACGCCATGTGAATATACCTTAGGGTACATGTGATACATGAAGATTTGCAAAAAATGTTACCCCATGTGTTCACAACAGAATTGACATACTGTGGATCTGAATTTCCACAGTATGCCATGAATTCCATACAGATTTGTTCTGCTGCATGTGGTTTTCGAAAACCCCCTCATGCACTGTACTGAAAACTGTAGTATGCTTTTGGGGTGGAATTTGCACTAAAAATCTGTGATGTGAATTCACTCATATTACAGTGGACATTGCCAGTCATATACTTCTTGTCATAGACACTAAAGAAAGTCATGAGTACAACAGCTGTGCTTACATAGCTTTAACCTGTCCCCATGGGTGTTAGGCCTCGTTCACACGGCTTATTTCGGACGGATTTGCCGACGGAAAAATCCGTCGGCAAAATCCTGTCCGAAAGAAGTCACAGCTAAATTTTCTATTGATTTCAATATGACAAATTCGGCTGTCGTTCACAGACGCAAAATTCCGTTCCGGATTTGCCGCGCGGATTGACGACGGCAATCGGACGGAAACAACAATTGACATGTCAATTCTGTCCGGACGGAGTCACCACCTACAATGATTGTAGATGGTGAATCCATCGGGAAATCAGTTACAAATACGTGCCACACTTAGTGGCACTTATTTGCAATGATTTTCAACTGATTTCAGAACGTATTTACATCGGAAATCCGTTGTAAATACGTTCTGAAATAAGCCGTGTGAACGAGGCCTTATAGGAAATGCCACGCAAGTCTTGGCTGCTTGTTATGCCACTCAAAAGCATAAGGGTTAGAAGTAACAGTATGTAAGTGGATAAAAACATGGCTATTGGAGTGCACTCAGAGAGTGGTGGTAAATGACTCCTGCTCTGAGTGGTCCCCGGTTATGAGTGGTGTCCCACATGGCTTAATACTGGGACCTCTCTTATTCAGTTTATTTATTAATGATATAGTGGAGGGGATTAATAGCACGGTTCTATTTTTGCAGATGACACCAAGCTATGCAGGGTAGAGCAATCTATGAAAGATGCTCATAAATTGCAAGCAGACCTGGACACACTGAGTGCTTGGGCATCCACTCTGCAAATGAAGTTCAAGGTGGATAAATGTAAAGTTCTGAATCTGGGTACGAATAATCTGCAGACATCATATGTCCTAGTGGGAGAAAAACTGGGAGAATCGCTTATTGAGAAAGATCTGGGCGTTCTTGTAGATCATAGACTACAGAACAAGATGCAATGTCAATCAGCTGCCTCTAAGGCAAGCGGTTTATTGGCGTGTATTAAAAGAAAAAGACTCAGGGACAAGGATGTGATTCGTTGTATAAAGCATTGGTGGGGCCCATTTGGGGAATATCTTCCATTCTAGGTTGTTTATAAAAAGGAGTAAGGGAGGTAGAGAAAGTGAAAAAGACGAGAACCAAATTTGTCGTGGAATGGAGATCATTTATGAGGAGAGGTTAGTAGTTTTTTAACTTATTTTTTGGGAAAAAAACCCGGCTTAGGGGGCATAAATTAATTTATATAATTTTAAAAATGGTCCTACAAAAAGTGGGGGAAAAAAATATTTCAAGTGAAGCCCCTCAAAAGACGGGGGGACTTTCCCCTTCATCGGGAAAAAAAGGTTTTTCAATCCCCAGGGAGGAAAGCCTTCTTCACCATGGAACTGTGAATGTGTGGAATAGCTCCCTGGGAGTGGTCACAAAGGAACAGTGGGGTTTCAAGAAAGGCTTAGATTGTTGGGGGTCTTTTTTAAAACATTGGGGGTCCCCGTTTGCCCGGTATTCCAAATCACGATTGGGGAACTGTAGGGGGCCGATTAGAAATGAGTAGAAAAAGAGTTCTGGGTCAAATTTCGTTTTTTTGTTCCCAAGAAATTTTGGACAGTCAAATCTTTAAACACACTATTTGTATACCGAAATCAAGAAGCGCAAGGCGCAATAGAGGAGAGGAAACGGATGTAGTCCATTTTTGGCAGCGTTAAGTACACTTTATTGGTCCCGTTGTCTCTGGGGAAAAAGCTCGGGGTTTGCCTCAGCCAAAACTTCGGATTTTCCGTGAAACGAAACTTCAGGAAAGGGGACAATAGGGAGGTCACATTTTTGGGGAAAAGTTAACAAGTGGTCAACCTGAGCCATTTGCTTCTTATAATGTGCATCTTTTCCACAAATGGATTCCCCTCGCTGAAATGTTTATAAGGAGAAAGCTTGGGATTTCTTTAATTTACATATAACACAATAAAATTTTCAAACCTTTCCCTTAAAAAAATCCCCCAAAAGCCCAAGATTTTCCCATGTCCTATTTCCTTCCTGAAACTAAGAATAGAAGGACCTTTGGGGAAACTGCTCACACTGGGGGAAAAGGGTGGGGGGATTTCTTCAGAAGAATGTGAAAAAAACCCCTTAAACGGGGAAATTAAACCACGCAATTTCCCCGGACTACAAAACGGTGAGGTTTTCCCCCTTGATCTGTCCCTTCAAATAAAGGGATATTGCTTTTGGTTATATTAGGGGGTCTTGGTAGGAAGGGTTGTCAGCAATACCCCCTTTCATCACTGACATCAGGGGCTCCTGTTCGTGCATAAGGAAATTTCCCTGGGGTGGTCCCCCCCGCAGTACCCTGGAAATAGTTTTTTGTAGAGGGGAATGCAGCAGACGTACAAACAGTAGCAGCCCAGTATTCTAGTAGTCCCCTCCCCATTTGCTGTAACCAGCGCTTCCGCTTCCAGTCCAATCAGTCGCAGGGGGCCCCAAGAAGTGTCCACCCCTTAGTTCCCCTTTAATTTCCTTGGACAGATTCTTTATCTTACTAGGGCGATAGTGATTTTTCCATTCACTCCTTGTTTTGTCAGGTTTTGGGTTGCAGCATTCTTCCCCAATGCCACAACCCCTTTTTCCGCCGCACCATATCGAGGGGCTAATGGTTCTGAAAGGTCCCCTGTTTTGGGGCAATTCTTCATAGACCCCAAAAACCCTCTCTTGTAATTAAAAAACCCCTTTGGTGGTTAAAAAAATGTAATTAATCAGTTAATTCTTTTTAATTTAAAAATTGGGGAAAAAGGGAAGCGAACCCTGAGCAATTTGATCTACCTTTTAAAAATGTCTGGGGACCCCCTTGGACCCCAAAGAATTATAATACATCTGACCGTTATTAATTTTCATTCCGGGGCGTTTTAAACCAAAAGTCCCCCCTGTCACAAAAGGTGGGTTTCCATACTGCGGGGAAAGAATCTTTGGGGGGTTTTTTGGGGGAAAATATTCCAAGTTTTCAAATGAAAGGTTTGCAACACTTTGTTTGATGTCCATCCAAAAAAAAATTTTATACAGCATTACTATAGAAAAACAAAAAAAAGGAATTAAATAATTTTTGTCACTGGGTTTTTTTACAATGGAAGATGGATCCACGTGGGTTTCCCCTATTTAATTCCGTGGGGGGTAATAGGTTTCAGTAAAGGGGCCTTAAATTTGGCCGGGCAATTCTTTTATCCCTCTTTAGTACCCGGTCTCGGGTTTAAAATTTTCTGCACCGTTTCCCTGTGGATTCTGGAAGAAAGAGAGACGGGCGCATCAAATTAGTCAAACTTTTAGAAAATTCTCCAAATTTGTAAGCCTGTCATTTTTCCCCAAATTTTTCCCGACTCAAAACAGAAGGGGCTTCCCAAACGTATCTCAAATGGGTTTGGGCCCCAGTTTTGTTTGTGGGGGTGTGCCCTAAGTGGTATAGAACAATTTGGGGGAAAGGTCTCCCGGGCAAGGGGGGACCACAGTATTTTGACAATTTTTTTGAGGGTCCATTCTTTTTTTCCACTCACTATTTTTAAATTTACCCCAAATTACCCCCTAACTTTTCCAAACTCCAAAAACCAAAAAAATTTTCCCTTTCCACTCACACGGGGGAAACCCAAAATAAAAACCATTTCGTAACAGTTTTTTGCCTTTCTTGGGGGTTTCAGTTTCATGGGAGGTTTTGGGGCCATCCTGAAAACAAGTCACTGCCCCCAAAACTATTCATACTTCCGCTTTAGGCATCTGGATGTGGTCCCTGAACCCTTTGGGAAAAGGGATATTCGGCTTCCCCAAAGTGTGCGGGGAAAAATTGAGGTTGGGGAAAGGGTTGCGGGGTAAGTTGTACATGCTTGATTGAGGCGCAACATGGAATGATCCGGGATGGTAAACTTCGAAAATGCTGAGTCCCCGTTTTTTTCCACGTGAGTAGCTCCAGGGGCCCGGCTGCAGGGGCAGGATACTTTGTCTAGGAAACAGAAAAAGGCCCTTTGATCCAAATTCCTCTTTCGGGGTTGCCCATCTTTCTTCCCTTTGTTTTTTTTTCTTTGCAGTTGCCAAATGTTGTTTGTGATTTTTTTCTTGAGGGGCCCACCCGGGCTTCCCCAATCAGAGGCTGGAGTTATCAGTTCTGTTGTTTAATGAACCCCCTTTTCCTCTGGGTTTTCTGGGGTTTTCCAAAATGGGCTAGGTTCCCCCCTTGGATGACATGCCCCAAGAGCTGCTGCTTTTGTGGTTGGCCCGCTTTTGGGTTTTCCTCGGGCTTTGTCTTTCACTTTTGCCAGGGCCTTAAACCCTTTAAAGGCTACCTTTGTGGGGTTAAAGTGGGGCCCCTTTTAGAGATTGATCGTTGCTGCTTGAGGGGGTTTCCCCGCTGCTGTGATAAATCCTCGATTTTTCCCGATGAGTCCAAAGTATGTGCTATGCATAGGCATATTGAATCAGTCCATTTTTGGCTGTTTTTCCCTTTTGGGCATTTTAAAGGCTTCCTCCGGTTGTAATTCAGCAACTTGAGCTAAAAAGGGGGTGGGAGTATTTTGCCATGGGATTTCATTTTCTGGGTTATTTCAAATCCTGTATGAAAAGTCCCCCTCTTCAGTAGCATATTTGATCCATCAGCCAGGATCAAAACTCATGGGGGGGTTCCTCGGTACCATGTGAATGGGGCAGCAGTTGTCTTGTAAGGCTTTCAAACAATCATGGTGGTCTCTTTTGGGTCATAGTCCACTTTTGTCTCTTTCCCCCCGTGTAGTGGGAAAAAAGAGTGGCTGGGTGAGGGCAGCGTAAGAGCCTGTAAGATGATGGCGCTGATGAGTCTTTGCTTCGGCAAGGTTGCTGTAGGACTGCGCAAGGTCATGGGGGCCTGAATTTGTCATCATGTCCAGGACGTGTCTGCGGTTTTTTCCAGTAAAATTGTGCGGGTTTTTCAGCCTTAAGCAGTTGGGGGCTGTGAAACAATGGATCCAGACGTGCTGAATAGATCCCAAAGGGGGGTTGTTTCCCAGATGGTCTTGAGTAGGACTCCAGAGGGTGTTACATGGGGATGTAAAGGGTATTAGGCACCAACGTTTGTAAGGGCTGGATTGATTTTAGCCTTCTTCCCGATCGACTTCAAAGGGTATTGTGGTAAGCGGGGGTAAAGGGTCCTTCCTTGAGAAAACTGGACGAGGTACGGCGTGTCCAAAAACGTCCGGACCTTTTAGACCATAAGTCTGTGGTAGCTGTTGTGAATGGTGGTGGAATCTTGGGCATGGGTTCCATTGGCATTATAAAGCGATAAGGCCTTAAGGGCACAGCGGTAGTATCCCCTTTCAGATCCGGGTCAACAGGGCTAATTCCATGCCTTTGGGGTATCCTGTATTTGTGCCTCATGAGCTGCAGAAGGTCCGCTTCAAATAGATTCACAGGGCAGGTGTTGATATAGGAAAGGTTTAAGTCAGGAAGGGGGCCAGCTTAATTGGCATGGTGAGAGGCGACTTATGATGCGACCCCTTTCCCCAATACAGCTAAATATGTCTGAGGGAAATCTGGACCCGGGGGGGTAGGCCTTTTAGGATAAATTTCATAATTTTTTTTAGGAAAATAAAAATACCGAGGAGATAAGTGGGAGGGGGTGGGGCGGCTTGTTATTGTTTCCTCTATCTCATTAACAAATCCAAAGCATTAGAAAGCAGAGTAAAGCTGAAATTTTTTCCTTGCAATTTTTACCCTATATGACCGGTCCCAGCATGGATTATAAAGGCAAGGGAGATCTCCTGGCCCCTCAATAGCGATCCCGTCTCCACTTTTCCCCTTTTCCTTAGATAATTCTCACAGTCTGGTTAGCCTCTGAGCCAGCTTTTTCATTATTAAACTGCGCCAAACCCCCCCGGTGTGACAATTGAGGGTTGGCGGGGGTTACTTGGGCTCCCAACCGGTGAGTGGTGTGTCTCCATGACCCAGAGAGAACAGTATTGACCCCGTGTGGGTCTTTAAAAATGCAACTGAGCTTGGGATCCCCCCTTTCCCGGTTGTACTCGGTCCCAGGAGGGGGGTACAGGCACGAGGGCCCCCCCTATTCCCGAAACCCCCCTTGACCAAACGTGGGCGAGCCCCCCGATGCGGGTATCCCTCTCCCCCGAGGTTTTGGGGCTTTAGGGGGGGGTACTTTGGGAAGAATCATTGTTTTTCAGTGCTGTTCAACATGCTAGCTTATCTTCATGATTTTATATCATTAAAAGAGCGTAATTATGTTTTTTTTTAAGTCTCATTTTTATATATATTTTTATTTTCTTTTTCTTCGTCAAACTAACGACTGCACTTCTTTGCTGAGCGTAAATTTCTCATTCACCCTTTGAGCCCGGGGGAAAATGTCCCCCGGGAGCCCCCCCCTAAACAGTGCTTTGAAAGAAGCAAGGTTTTACACTTGCCAGAAATTTTAGTGTGAAAAATAACAAATGATGTAGTTGAATATTAAAAATTAACCTGAAATGCGTTTTTTTTTCCTTATCCTTCCCCCCAACACTTTCAATTTCCCCAAAACCTTTTTTTTTGCAAATTTTGGCCCCTCGGAGGTGAGCCGTGCCATTCCCAACCCTCCTTTTTCGATAACTGCCCTCTTTTGTTTTCACTCCTTTGCCCTTTAGATGGCTGCAATTTTTCCCTTCTTTGACAATTTCCCCCCCCAATTATACATTTTTTTAATGCATTTTTTAATCTTTTTCCCTTCTTTTCTACATCAATTTCTTCAAAAAGTCTTGCCCTTAGGCAACTTATGCTTTTTTGAAACTCTTAAAAAATTTTTGGGTTCTTGTTGGGGGGTCTCCAAACCCGACAAAGAAAACCCGCCCTGGCCCCCGGCCCGTGCCCAGCCCGGTTCACAACACAAAGGGTTCTATCAAAATAATAAAAGTCCCTAGCCTAAAACCCAAAAATATCCACCTTTGTTGCCACAAAGTGGGGGCCCTCCTTCCGGGGCTTTGTCAAAAACATTATGTATATTTATATATGCCCCCAGAACAATCCCTAGTGAATTAGTTCCAACCCGGACCACCTGAATTTTGCAATTACAGATTTGTCCCAAAAAAAACCCGGGACTCCCATACCCCCTCAACAAAATTACCTTAGGACTGTCAAGGTTCCACTATATTTTCAGCAAACCCTACCGGGCAAAGGGGGTTTTTGATAAAAACAGTGACAAACCGAACTATGGAAGTCCAGCCAAACAAAGTTCGAAAGTGGCCCGGGGTGGATCAAAGTTGTCTGGTTGGTCACTTTATTTTGGCCCCCCGCGGACCGATCCCAAGCAATCTACTAACGGGAGACATCAAATGGCCCGGTAGTTAAAAACATATAGATGATCAACTTACCCGGGCCCTTTAGAGGTGCGTCCTCAATTTGAAATTTTCCTCCGGTCCTCAAACGCCCCTGGGAGGTTCGGGGCCCCGGGGGTCCCAGATCAACCGCAGATCACGCCTCCGATGCGGCGCCAAAAATGTTGGGGGTCGTTTTACCAAATTGGGGGGTCACCCGTTTGCCCCCGGGATTCCCCAAAAAACCCATTGGGGGAAATTATCGGCCGATTAGAAACTTTTGGGCAGAAAAAAATTCGGGTCAAAATTTTGTTCATGTTCCAAACAAATTTGACGGGACAAATGTTACACAATATTTGTATAACCGTAAACAAGATAAGCGCAGGCGAATAGAAAGAGAGGAACGGATGTATGTCCATATTTAGGCGCTGTTAAGTACACTTTATTTGGGCCACGTTGTTCTGGGGAAAAAACCTCTGGTTTGCCTCAGCCAAATTAGTGTTTTCCCGTGAAAGAAAAAATTTAGGGAAGGGAGCAATAGCTGGGGTAATTTTGAGGAAAAAGATAAAAAGTGGTCACTCCTGGCATCTTAGCTTCTTCTAATTGCTGCATCATTTTCCACAAAAAGGATTCGCTAGCTGAAAAAGCCCTTTTAAGGAGAAAAAACTTGGGATTTCATAATTATACATATAACACAATATTGATTCAAACCTCTCTACCTTCACACAATCAATACTACTGAGACTCCTTCATTGCTAAAATCTGTTTTAAAATTCTGGTAGTAAAAATTTGTGTGAATAAACACCTTAAATAAGAGTATGAACCCCAAACAAACACAAAAAAAGAAAAGTGACATAAAAAACCCAAAAAAATGTAAAAAAAGATCTTTTCTTTTTATTTAACCCATTAGGTAGGTGAGTTGCAAAAATGTAATAAGCCTCTCTATTAATAGGTTTTCTTTTATGTTCACCTGAGTGGGGTGGAGGAGAAACCCATTCAATACCCTGATAACCAGGTTTTTTCATGTGTTTGATTGGTTCACACTTATTTTTTAAGGTGGTTATTCACACAATGCCGAGTAAGGGCATGTCCCCACGGCAAGGGTTTTTGGACGGTTTTTTCGATGGTTTGCGGTTTTAGAAACGTCGGAAAAACCCGCAACAAACTTTTCCCATAGACTTCAATTTAAAACCCCCCCGCGTCCCACTGAACGGTCTTTCCGCCGTGCGTTTTTTTAGACTGCCTGCAGACCGCAAAACATTGAACATGCACAATCTTATGACTGGTTTCTAGACAGAAAATTAACATTGGAGTCTATGTAAACTGCTCAAAACGTAGCCGGTGGTTTTTGGTGCAATTTTTGGGCGGTTTTCGTTTTTTGCAAAAAAAAGTGAAAAATAATCCCACCCTTTTCTTTGGGGGTGTTTTTTTGGGGGTCCTTTGCACTTTTTTTTTAAAAGGGAAATCTGCCATTATTTTACTTCCCGGTCTGGATGGAAGAGGACGCACCAGCATGCCACAGAAAAGTACCACCGCATGGAATGGATGTCAGCACTCTGATCTCTGAGGTGAGTGTCAGTTTAAATAAAGAGTCTATGACCTCGTTTTAGCCTTAATTAAGCACTTTGTTATAATGCTGTTAACATGCACATGTGCCGAAAGTAAAAGTGAAAATGTTGGCCTTTGCACCATCGTTAAATATAGTGATTTGTTTAACTATTTGTCATAATGACACTAGGCCACATTTATTTAAATATTGTGTTATGGCGTTTTTTTTTTTTTTTTTTATTATTTTTTTTTTTGGTTTTTTTCTTCTTCTATTTTTTATACAGGTACATGTCCGCCCCGAGTTGTGGGATAAGTCGGATCCCGGGTACAATCAAATCCAGAAGAACAACTCTTGGATTCAAGTCTGTGAGGTACTGTACCTGGAGGAATGGAGCGGGCAGGATGCCCACACGCAGGGGCTCATCCATAAGTTATTTTTATTATATTACTATTGTTATATTGTCATGTCATGTGAATTGACTTTTTTACACTGGTCTTCCCACATTCCCTAATGCGGCGCCTGTCACTTCAAAACTTTGTCTGTTCCAAAAGGTGACTTGAGGTTTGTGGCCTCATGTGGTCGCAGCAGTGATGTCCCCTTTTACAACTGACCGGTTATGGCGGTTATGGTGACAGGTGATGCAATAGGAAAGGTGGGAAAGGCAGACATAAAAAGTCACATGTCCTACACCTTTAAATTTAACCCACTCTAATTTCTTCCACAGTGGAGGATGTCACAAAACGTTGGAAGAAAGTGCATAAAAGCTTCGTCAAGTGGCACCATGAAGGGGAGCAAACTGGGGCCGCTCCCTCCCGTCGGCCGAAAATCGCCCACGCGGATGAGCTGATTTTCATCTTATCGCAGCGGGAACTCCGGCCGTAAGTACTTATTTACGTGAAATGTCCCTGCACCTTACAAAAATAGAGGTTTAATATTTGTTTTTTTTTACTCCTAGGACATCAGGCATTTATGCTTCCTATGCTTTACTATTTGTCAGTGCGTATATGCCTGAAAAGAAGCATGTCGCTCGTGCCAGGCCGGAGTCCCCCCTCCCTCCCCAAGATCTGATGAACATCAGCAGAGAGAGAGCCCATCCCCTTCACGGAGTCCAGAGCCACAGACTAAGCGGCGGGGGGGGAGATGAAGAGCTGCCGTGACCTTCAGGGGTGGGGCACACCTCCGGGGAAGAGACATTGGCTGCAGTGGCCTCTGCGGCCACCCTGGAGCTCACCCCTACTTAGCATCCAGTTTCCCCCCCACGCACGTCTTTCAATGTAGTGGTGAGTCAAAGGACCCACCGTAGGAGGGACAGAGATAGGGAGGTAGAGAGCAAAGCTCTGTCCTTCATACTGCGGGGGTCAACAAGGCGAGGTCGAATAGGGTCCCATTTTGCAAGAGATCTTGTGGGTCGCTGCCACTTACCTTCGTCCCCCCGTTCATCATGTTGAGTACAGGATGTACTGTTTCAGCGGGTGGGCAGCCTTTGAATCACGGCCCCATACCAAGAGTTCGGGTAGTGTTTATATTGTCCATTGCCGGTGTGGGTTACTTTGCATAGCCTGGTGCGCCTCTTCCACCAGCACTTAGAGAAAGGTTCTTGGGTGAAATTGCCCTTGAAGACCCCTTTTTTATGTACCCCTGCCCAGCCCATGTTTCCCTGCCCTCCACCACCACCATCAGCTCAAGCCCCTTATCACCCCCCGCCACCCCATTGCTGGGGGCCTCCTACGTAACA
Source organism: Phyllomedusa bahiana (assembly GCA_025379985.1). NCBI lineage: Eukaryota > Metazoa > Chordata > Amphibia > Anura > Hylidae > Phyllomedusa > Phyllomedusa bahiana. The sequence goes on along the minus strand of JAODAL010021556.1, from coordinate 2,001 downwards.
GAAAATTGGGTGCCCAATACCCACAGCATTGGGTAACAACATGCCCCACCTCCACAACTACACAGCAACCACATCAAACCTCCCCATCTCATTCCTGTCAGATTTGTCCTCCCCCCACGTATCACCAGATTGATTGATTTTTGTTAGTGGTCTGTAAGGGCAATTTCTTGATATTTCATTTAATTTAATGATCGTCTATTTATTTTATTTAAGTTATATTATGTTTACATTTTTTTATTATTTTATTAGAAATTATATTGTTGGCGGGGATGGGAAAGTTTTGTAATCGGGTGGTGGGTGGTGGAACAGTTGATTTTGTAAAGTTTTTTAAATTATTTTTAATATATAAAAAATATTGTTTTCAAGTTTACAGTTGTGTGTCCAGCTTTTATTTAGCTATTAAAAGAAATGTTAGTTTTTCATTAAACCAAATTAATTAATGGAATATATTTAATATATGTCAATTATCTTTAGGGGGATTTACTTCCTATGTAAATTCCTAATATAGATAAATTAATATCTTACCAATCATTGCATACTTTTGCACTCAGTACACTTGTAGATTGAGAAACAAGTCCAAATAACGCTGGGAAAACAGGGACAAAAACAGTTAGAAGAAAGCTGAAAAAAGGACGGTTTTGATGACAAAAATAGAACAAAAAATAGCTCCAATAGTGGGCGCCATCCCAACGGGCATAGGACAAACCGGCAGGTATTTGTACTGTCTCTGCGCAGACACCGACCCCCTCTATTTTTGGCAGATTTTCAATTATTTATAACATTATTCACTGGAATACGGTAAAGTGGACTGGTAAATGCAATGTAATATCAATTTCCCCAGGTCTGCCGTTTTAGAAATATCCCATATGTGGCCTAGTGCATTATTTTGGCATCAACCCATCAAGACCCTGAATAGGAGGAGAACCCTACTGGTACTATGGTGGTCTATTTTTAATGCAATTTTAATTTAGGCACCATTTACAGGTTTGAGGAGGCCCTAAGGTGCTAATACTTAATAAACCCCCCCTTAAAAGCCCCATAAAAGGAAACTACCCCCCTTAGGACAATACAGGTGGTATTTTATTATATCGACCCCCAGGGATTCACAAATTTTTTTTTTGCATTAGGTGTGAAAATTAAAAAATTTTACAAGGAATCTGGAAAAAAGAACCCCCAAAAATTTGTTGCAATTTTTTTTCAAATTGGCAATACCTTAAAGTGGGGGGGTAAATGCTGTTTGGGGGCCCGGGCAGGCGTACAAGGGAAACGCATTGGTTTTTTAACGAGATTTGGGTTGGGGCCAATGTCGCATTTGCAAAACCCCCAAGAAAACCCGGTGAAACCTTCCAGAAGTCGCCCCATTTTAAAAATTCAACACCCCTCATGGATCTATTATAGGGTGTATTGTGCATTTTGGGCACCCAGGGGGTTCATCGTTTTTTTTTAGCTTGGGCCATGAAAATGGGGGGGGGGGACTGACTCAGTTCCCCCATTGTTTTTGGGGTTCAATTTACAGCGTCGCCGTGCGTGTAATTGATAGTAATTTACATGGGGGTGGTACAATTGCAAAGGTATAAAATTTTATATAGTTTTTTATGTTTTATACTTTTACACAAATGAAATAGGGCTATAAAAATTGGTTTTTTGTTGTCCTATTTGACGTCTAACTTTTATTTTTGCTGTGGCAAGCTGTTAGGGCTTGTTTTTTGGGGGTGAATTGATGCTTTTTTGGTACCATTATGGGTGATACAACACTTTGTTCATTTTTATTAAGGTTTTTGGGGCGTTTTGAAAAAAATACAGCAATCCCCGGGGTGTTTTTTTTTTTTATTTTTATAGCATCATCTGCGTTTTTGTATGACGCTACTTTTATCAGCAGGTCGATACGATTACAGCAATTTCCATTTTTTTTATATTTTTATTTTTTATGCTTTTATACAAAAAAACACTTTTTTTAAACAGGAAAACAATTTTTTGCTCGCCATGTTAGGATGGGCGGAT
>JAODAL010021555.1:0-66807 GCA_025379985.1 Phyllomedusa bahiana | reverse complement strand
AATGGGTTGGCCAAACAGGAAACCCCTTTTAAGTGGGTGGTCTCAATAAGAAATATGTACTCTAAAATAATGATTTGAAAGTCCAGAATGTTTGACTACATTAGAGGGATGTTACCACAAAGGAACTTCTGTATTATGGCTTGGCTCATAGTTAGCTACGAGCCGACTGTCTTACAGAATGAGAACGGAATGAGAAAGCAGTGCTTGTGGTCTATCTCCCATTTATTTCTATAGCAGTTCCGAATGTAGTTGAGCGAATGTGCTACTAAAACAGGAACTATGTCATTCACTTGATCATTGGCCGCACTTCATAGGATAAGAAGGTTGCCTGGGAATATAATATGTTATCTTCTTTTTATAAGAACTATGCTCAATTATTCTGTCTTTCTGAAAACTACTGATTATGCAAAATTCATTGACCGACCTCTTCAATATAGATTGGTTGGAAGACAGATAGTAAAAATATTGCACAAGGTAAACATCGATCCAACTATCCTCTTTAGATAATTTAATGTGATAAACAAATATGTCGCTTGCATCTATTATTGATGCAATTTTATTCCTACTTATCAAAACTCCATTATCTTTATGCTGTAAAGCAATTTTAACATAATTATTCATTTATGTGGTGCCGTGTGTTCTTAGCATAGGGGATAATTCAGAAAGTATCAATAGAAATGACCCATAATGCACTTAGGACAGAAGGGGCAACCAGTATCAGACTGGGCCCCCTATTTTGGTGCTGGGTTTGTTTCCGCTCCCTTCTCAACCTTCCCATGATTTGTTGAGCCCCATTATTTGTTAACAAAAATTGCAAAATTAAAAACTTTGCAGTGTTGCCACCTTACCAATTCCACTTCAGTCCTGCTACTGGTTAGTTGAATCCTTCAGCTCATGCTGCCTCTCTATATGTGGTGTGACAACTCACAAAGTGACTACTGTAGCCAAACACTTGCCAGTATAAAGAGAACATTACATTTTTAGACAGTGCCTGCTCCTGGGCATTCTCATCTGATCCCCTGACGCCATGTCCTCCTTCTGCTCCGGCAGTGGAGAACAGAGAGGTGGCTGCACAAATGTAGATAATTCTTAATTACAGGAAGTCCCCTTAAAATGTTCTGTCCCCTAGTTACAAACTAGACTTATGGGGCGTGCTGGCACTTGTAGTTCCATGTTCTACAGCAGACAGTAGCTGTGGAACGACAAGTTCCAGCATGCCACATTGAGACATGAGGTGAAAATGAGGAAAAATATTCTTAACAGGGGCACAGACAGCAAAACAAATGTAAAAAACCCTTCCCTGCACTATCCGAAACTTAAACCCTTTGTTCTGGAGTTACATTTAATAAATATCCCTGTTCCAACTTACATACAAATTCAGCTGAAGAACAAACCTACCGTCCCTATCCTGCTCGTAACCTGGGGACTGCCTGTACATGCAACTGTAGAGAAAGGAGGACCTGGAATCAGGGAATGAAATAGTAACAGGGGAGTAACTAAAATTCATAAGGCCCCATAGCAGATGGAGATGGTGCCTCACAACCTATTTTCAGTAAACTAAAACAGTAGCATAAGTAGCAACCATCAAAGGTATAAATAATACTGTCATATATCAGGGACCCCACATAGTCGTGCTGGAGAGGAGAAAGCCACCAACTACAAAAAGAAACAATGCTCTTGAACCTGAGTCCCCTCAAACTCTGGCTCCATGCTTTGGCTATAGTTATGCACATAAATAGGAATATTCCTTTAATGTTACAAGTAAAATCAGTGTAATAAGATAACAGAACTGAGACCCCTTGAAAATAAGCTTTGACCACTAGCGATCAGATGTAATCTACAGGGAAGTCTTGCAGCAAGTGTTCGATTTCCACACAGCAGTTGAAATGACAGACCCGCTCTATTCCTTGGCAAATTAATGGTGGTTATAAATAAGCATCTCTCCACAATTCATTATAAGTAGTGCTGTACGAATCTGTCCGTATTTGGTTTGACACTGGTTCAACCAAATCTTCAAACAAAATTCAGTTTCAGGATCCCCAAATCCAAATTTGTTTTCTCTGTCTCTAGCGCTAACCATAACTCTAGTCCTAAATAAGGGTTAAGCTTATTAGGTCTTTTTAGGGTTAACTTACCTCTCTGTGGCGCTCTCGGGTCCACCAGCACCATCCCTCCGATATCACTTAGGCTCTGACATCACTTCTGGACTAATATATGGTGGGACCAGAAGTGATGTTGGAGCGACAGTGCCACTGAGCTTGAAAGCACCACAGAGACCTAAGTTAAAGGAGTTGTCTCACTACATTGATTCATGTCACCTAAGTCCTTTTCTCTTGGTTTCACTTTGAATTCAGCGGCATGTTTACTGGCTTCCACTAGGCTGCAGTAGAAGCCAGGTCTGTAGCTATAGCAACCAGTGCTGGCAGCCTATCGGGAGAGATCAAACTGGTCTGTAGCTATAGCGACCTGAGGAGCTGATGCAGCCCATACAAGAGGGGATATCTAGGAATAGGTAAGACAATGTTAATGGACACATACTGTATTGCAAAGTGACTTGTTTTTGCAAGATCTTTAACATAAAAAGAAATCCTTGTAGTGAGACAACCCCTTTAATTCTAAGCAGGCTTACAGACAATTTTTCATTTTGTTGAGTGACCATATTTTGACAATGTAAAACTTGGGTTACTCAGATCATCCCTAAATTATCCCCATGACTAAGACCCCCAGAGGCTTGAAACATGTAAGGAGAACATGAGACATTAAGCATATAGTTCCCATTTAAATTGTACTCATTAAAATGTGACTTTATTTCTTAATATTTCTCTCATTGGATCCTGGACACAATTCCTATTTCTTTTTTGGATACATTATTTGCCTCTTGATCCAGATAGCTGTCCGTGCACTGGCGCATACATCATCCACGTGGGTTTAATTTTCAACTGGAGTGGCGGTAAGTTACACTTTCGGGTTTATTTATTATCCCTAAATTGGCCAATATGTCCTATGTTGCAGGTGAATTTCTGTAGCACTGAGTTACCGCAGACAGCCTGGACTATTGTGGACGCGAAACATATTTGTCAGACTCTAGGGAAACAATTGACTGCAAATGGTATGGATGGCAATAAGCCAGACAGCTCATCTATGGGCTCTTACAGATGTTTGTCTTGTGCAAGAAGAAAAATCAATAAAGCCTGTTTTCTTACAAGCCAAACCATATCCAGTTACATCAATTCTCATGTCTTTTGAGGCAAACATCACAGGGGACAAGTGATTCCTACAGACAAAAGAATAGGGACTAAAGTTACTTCCAAAACTGGACAGAATTTTAATTTGATAGTAATAATCTTTTTGCAGTGAGTTATTAGGCAAATGTTCTGGTGACAGGTGAATTAGACTAATGTCTCCTAGTTGTAAATATCCGACCTACATATGACTATACTTAAGAATGGAACCTATTGTTGGACTCAGGGCCTGAGCATGAATCATTCCCCATTTACTTTAGCCCCAGGCACTTTGTCTCTCCCACGCTCCGTTAGCGGTGTTAGGCTAAATCCACACAGCACAAGAAAACGGTCGGATTTTCAGCGGTTTTAGTATTTTGAAACTGCTAGAAATCGACTGTTTATCCAGCCCATAGATTTTAATAGAAAAAAAACGACCTGTAGTCTACATAGGTCGTTTTTTTTTAAGCTAGTTTTTTGGCGCCGGCAGATTTAGGAACATGTTGTATAATGCCATTCTGCCGTCTGTTTCCCATACAATCAACTGTATGGGCCAATGGCAAAAAAAGGAGAACCGCTCACGGGTTTTGTGAAAACAGTGACAAACACTGCTGTCGTGCATCAGACAAACTGTCGCCTTTCCAACATTTTTTGTCCTACGCTGTGTGTTTCCAGCCTTACATGCTATACACTGCAGCCGCTTGCACATGTGCCTCCAGACTCTCTTCCTCTATATGTAATAGGAAAAACCCAACATGTGAACATATCCTTAGGCAGCCAATTACTGTTATGGTCTTGAGTTATCAACTAAAGAACGTGTTATTTTACCAATGCTCGCTCACAATGGCTAAAATTATGTAGGAACCAACACACTTTCTCTTATCTCCAGTGGCACTTGCTATTTATTCTGCTTTGGCTTTGACATCACAAACCTGAACTCAACTATTATTGCATGGACCCACTCTTTACCCAATCACCCCGCACTAAACTCACAGGTTCCCCACTTTGATGTAATGTGACTGGCATCTGATGACAGTCCGGACATCTGTACCGGGAGTCAGTTTACACTGATTGAGCAAACTTCCGAACAGTGAACACACGTACCAGCTCACTGGACAGGGGATGCACGGACTTGTAGAGACAACATTGTTATCAGTTGAAACAAGAGATGTGTCCAGCATCCTCCAAAATTGCATATACTTTATTCCATGTTAGAGACAAAAGACAAAGGACGATATGTCCCAACTCGCCAATGCCAGTTTTGACGCCATATTCTTGTTGTAAATGAACTGTCGTACACCAAAACTAGCATCATTATACGCCGGGCACGACACATTGCAATGCACCTAAATATGGTGCGCTGTGCGCACCTGTCGCTCAATGCGTCTATTGAGGCACATTACATATGTTATGCGCCTGCGTCGGGCAATGCGCCTCGATAGGCGCATTACATATACTACCAGTGATATGCTATGTGCCGCGAGTTGCGCAATGTGCCTTTTTTGATGCAATGCACCTTTTTTGGCGCATAAAGGTATTCCTGACGCTAGTTTTCAGAAAATATCGGACTTTCAGGCGCACTTTACACTGAAATAATGCGGCTAAAACTGGCATGGATACGCCACTTTTCGGACAGATCGCCCAAAGTCCAACAGACTAACACTTACGTGTTTAAGGCCACATGGGCCGTTAACCGATTACTTGGCCTAAAACGCGTAAGCATTAGTCTGTTGGAGTTTGTCTTTTGCCTCTAACATGGAATAAAGTATATACAATTTTGGAGGACGCTGGACACACCTCTGCTCCCAATGATTGAGCACTGTCATTTTCTAGGGTATGCATGTTGCTAGATCTAATATTACCAAAAAAACAAATGGACCAAAACTAATGGTAGGGTGTTCAATTCATTTGAAACCCAATTTTTGCCAAAGGCAATCTTAACCTTTATCTGTAAGTACAGTGACTATAGTAATTAAAACATAACTTTAATTTCTTATGGATAAATTATCTATCCACGAATTACTCTAAATTAAAATTAAATTAAAATTGTTAAATTAGAATAATTCCAGTAACTGATTTTTCATCTCCAGTATTTTCTAAAACATTGTTGAACTGATCATGAGATCAATTTTTATATATTGAAGGCATAAATATAATTACAGGTTTCCGGCAACTGCAGTTTGCCAAGATAAGGAAACAGCATCAGGATGTATTAACAATTTAGCACAACCACGTGACCATGTTTCACCACATATGTGGCGTCATTGTATTAATGCTTTCAATATATAAAAGTTGAGATTCAGCTAGTGATCCCATGATCAGTTCAACTAGGTGTTGTATGAAAATACTAGAGACGAGGAATCAGTAAGGCTACGTGCACACGGCAGAGGACACAATACTTGTCGGATTCTGATCAGAATCTGACCAATATTTGACATTCGGTTTTCATTTTTTATACCAGATTTTTGTCCCAGTTTTTGACTGCAGTTTTTGGATTTCGGCCGTCCCATGCAATTGAGCTGTACTATAATCCTCCTTTTTCAAGTGAAATATGGTGAATTATAGAATCGGTTCTAAGTTCTTTGATCCGGTTTTCGGATTTGACATCTGACCTAGACCACAGCTCAGATTTTGTATTGAGGTCTACGGGATGATTTACAGTTGGATTTTGGCGAATTCCAAATACCGAATCTGAGTCTTGTAGCCTTAGCAAATAGTATAATTAGAACTGGGACAAGATATTCTGGTGCCCTAGGCAAATAAGGCATATAGCGCCCCTCCCCCCCCCCCCCTATGGAAAATTCAGCCCACTGCATACCTCCTTGCGCCCCCTTTTCTGCCTGGGATGAAATGTATAACCCTGACCAGCCTTAGAGTATGGGGAATTGGTTGGGTGGGTTGGCTGCACTTGCACAATTCTTCCCATTCATGTCTATGGGAGTTTTGAATACACACTCGTTCGGATGTGTTCAAAACTCCCATAGAATTATACAAGTGCAGCCATCTCTGCTGTCTTTGAGGCTGTCTCGTAGCAAACTATGATGATGCCTCAGAAGAGATTTTTCAAAGTGGCCAAACCCTCTTAAAACATGGTCTTATTACTTGATTGAAAATGCTAAATACTGTAATTTCTAAACTTTTACCGTGTCTGTTCTGACTTGTAATAATTTGGGGATTCAGCGCTAGACACCCACCATATCATTTTTGGATGAGTCTCAGTCACATATTGCAATGGTACACGCATCCTTTACATGACATTTAATGTCTTTACCACAGCAACTGAAGAAGAAACTGTCCTCATCTATGGTTATCTCATATGCAAACAATAGAAGAAAAGCTCAATAGACTTTTTATTTGTTCATGTATCATGAGTGTGATGAAATAATGCCGGCACAGATGGGTTATCTTACAAATGTTCACACTTAGGGCTGCAAATTGCTTTATGTGATGATAACCAAATCCCTGCTGTGCAGCGGGATTAGAAACTACAGGATGTGAAGTGCTTATAGGAAGAGTAAAGACTCACTTAGTATTAGGTTCGGTAAAGAACTTGTGGCTTGTTTTCTTAATGAGATGTGAGGCAGACACCTTGGGAAATACTGGTCTTCATACAGAATTACATTTACACTTATTATGGTGGATCCATCTCATCCATGATTGCATGGAGGGTCATTCATTGCAATGCCCACCATGTAATGCTGCATTAACAAGAATGGTCAGGAGCAGCTTTGTTAGATGCAGATGATGGATGAAGAATAGAGAAACAGGACCTACGTCAATAGGCTGGCTTTAATAGGGGTTGTTTTGGTGAGACAATCCCTTTAAAAAGTTCCCTACTAATAGTCATTATACTGCAAGTATCCCTAGCCTAGGATATGCCCAGTGCTAAGCATATGGGACCAACTTAACATAAGAATGAATGCTTGCTCCTAGATGCTCTTGCGAAAATGCTTTGTTATATACAAAATATCTCTCTATGATGGATGGAAATATATCAAGCCTGTGTCATGATTGTGCCTGAAACACCCCCGGCTTTTGGCTCTGGTTCCCGGCCACGGCCAGTACGACGTAAACCGTGGTTTTTGACCTAATACCGCGTTACTTCTCTAGTGTGAACTGGGTTTACTCTGTGCTGGGGTGCTAATTGATTTCTGGCCAACGCCCGTAGCAGGAATCTTCCAGCACACTCTGGGTTAATTGTGCTCCTTTCTTGAGTGACAGCTTCTTCTCCAATTGGTCTTTTGTTTCTTCTGCCTATTGGCCTCAGTTCTAACTTTCATCTGTTCCTATATAAGTTCTCAGCTTCCTTCCTGCCTTGCCTGCTGTTTTGGTTCATTGCCTTATAGTTCGCCTGTTCTCTTTTCTGTGTCTTCTGTTATCTACTGACCTTTTGCTTTCACCCCAGTTATTCTCTTGTCTCACGATTCTGTACCGCGCTGCCCGTATCGTTGCTGACTTTGGACCGCCCCCGGATATTCCCTTTGTCTCACGATTCTGTACCTTGCTGCCCGTATTTGTTGCCGACCCTGGACCGCCCGACTACGTTTATTGTTCTTTGTCTGTTTGTCCTGTCTGTGTCGCACCTATACCAGTGCAGCACATCAGTCTTCTGGTTGGGGCCGGCCTATTAAGGAGTCGGGTTCCCCAAAAAGGCAGGGACAGAGGCTGGGACCAGTGTCGGGGGCCTACTTGTCGTGTCTTTGTGTGCGTCCCTGACATAATAGCAGGCCCATACCGCAGTCAACCCTCCCGGGGTTCAACATGAGTACCGATTTGGGTCGGTCACTGCCCGCCTAGAGGAGTTGACAACCCAATTCCAGGGCATGGCGGATTATAAATCAAAATCTCGCAGCTTTTTGGACGCCATAAAAACCCCAGTATCTGGACTTGTCGCTCCGTCTGTGTCCGTATCTGCTCCTGCCTTTGTGAATCCCAGCGTCCTTTTACAAGTCTAAGATGTTTTCTACCGGATCGTTTTTGTTGGAAAACCCAGACTGGTTCCGAACTTTCAGGGAATCTGTCACCTGTTTTTTTCGCTTTAACTACTTTCCCACTGAGGCAGAAAAATTTTGCGGTTGTGGTATCTCTCCTCCAGGGCCCACCTCAGGATTGTGGTTACATATTTTGATTCAAAGATGTTTAAGCTGCCCACACTTTCAACGTGATCTCAAATCGGCAGTTATCCTATCTTTACCTCTCAATCAGCCAATCGGCCTCTCGGGGGTCAACCGACCTCCTATTACAGAGAGAAAAAATAATAAAAAACACCAACCTGCAAGCTGCCCTTCTTAGACAGCCTGTGAGATGGGCGGGGACAGAAACCCCAAAAATTTGGAAGCACCCTTCTTCCCTATAGGTTAAAAATCAATGTACACCAAGTATAACGTATGTTTGCACACAAAAACATTTTCTGAAAAACTTATGCAAACCGGGGTGCCACTGGCAGGGAGGGCACACATGTAATTTAATATGTACACACACAGACGAGTGTGCCCCTTTTTGCAGAAATGTGCCGCTGGCGGCGGTCTGGTGTGTACAGGGGTATAATTACAGTGTGGCGCAGCCTGCCATGGAAACCCGGTTTGCATAGTTTTTTCAGAAATGTTTTTGGTGAGAAACATCGTTATACTTGGTGTACATTGATTTTAACCTATATGGGAAGGAAGGGTGCTTCCATTTTGGGTTTCTGTCCCTGCCCACTCTCACAGGCTGTCATAAGAAGGGCAGCTTTGCAGGTTGGGGTTTGTTTTTTTTTTATTTTTTCTCTTTGAATAATGGAGGTCGGTTTTGACCCAGCGAGAGGCCTGATTGGCTCGATTGAGAGGTAAAAGATTGGATAGGACTGCCCGATTTTGAGTTTCACGTTAAAAGTCGTGGGCAGCTTAAACATCTTTTGATCAAAATATGTGAACCGAGAGTCTCAAAGTTTTTTCATGTATGATAGATAGCATAAATGCTTCTTTAGGGATTTCCACCTCAGGATTGGGCACTAGCTATGCCCCCAGAAGCCCCGGAGTGGAGTTCAATTGACAGATTTTTTCAGTCTTTAGGCCATGTCTATGCCCAATCCCCAATCGTGTGGCAATGGGCAGAAAATCACCTGCTATTATTCAGCGGGGCCGCCGCTCGGCTGAAGACTATTGTTTGAGTTCCGCCAATGGTGTAATGACTGGGTGGTCTGATCAACCCTTAAAACCTGTTCAGACAAGGGCTGTCTGATGCGGTTAAAGGATTGCCATGGTCAGCCATTAAAACCTCGGGACATTAATGAATTCATGACTCTAGCTGTGACCATTGACAGAAGACTGGGGGAGAGACGCAGGGAAAAAAAAACAAGGGGGGTCGACTTTTCAATTCAAGTCAGATTTTTCTGTAAAACCTCCTCCTACCTTCTCTGAAAATTCTCCTCTTCTTTTCCTCATCACCTACTCCTGAAAAAGAACCATTGGTGTTGGGTTTTAACATCTGCTGCCACCAGGAGGAGGCATCGGCTGGAGAATGCTTTGTGCTTGTATTGCGGAAAATCTGACCATATTCTGAGAGACTGTCCGACTAGACCCAAGTCACCTCCAGGAAAAGCCGAACGCCGGAGTAATTTCAAGGAAGGTAACTCGGGTATACAGGTACCTCCTAACTCTGGTAATAAGTTTTTTTTGCCTGAAACCTTGGTCTCAAATTTTAAGAATTTTGATTGTCAAGCTATGATGACTCAGGTGCTGCTGCTAGTGTCATCAGTATGGTTGGTGTGAAGGCCTGGGGTTTGGAACTAGTTCGATTGAGTGCTCCCTTTTTTTGTTTCAGGGGTATATTCTACCTCCCAAATCGGGGGAAGAATTTAAACATCGTATGCTGAGATCACTTTGGATGTTGGGAGTTCGCATACGGAAAAACTTCGTTTTTGTCATAGGAGAAACTCGCTTTCGGATATTATTCTTGGTTGCCCTGGCTCCGCCTTAATATTCTGTGTTTGACTGGAGGACCACCAAGTTGATCAAATGGGGTGACTCATGTTTGTGCTCATTTGAAGGTTGTTGATCCCTTGGTGTGTGCTGTAATTAATAACATGATATTTCGAATGTAAATCTGACACCTTAGATAGAGATGTTACTGATAATTTGCCTCCGCACCAGCCTGATGATTGCACCAAAGACCTCACTCCGGGGGCAAAGCTTAAATATCTGCCCGGAGCGAGAATCTATGCATTTGTATATTAAGAAACCTGACAATATTTTTTCTCCGGGAGTAGTGTCCTCGATTACCAATTCACTGAGTTCTCTCTCGTCTGAGCTGTCTCCCTTTTGCTGGAGGAGGGCTCCGATCTTATGTACTCCGCCGTTACAGGTTGCAAAAGTGGACATAAAATCCGCCGTTATCGACTGTGCCAGTCTGGGTTAAGGAGTCATAAAACTCTTAAAAAAGGCCCAACTGGGAATTAAAAAAATCTAGTGGTAAACGCCGCCCCAGAACCCAAATATCTCCGCCTTCGAGTCCCAAACCCGTGAAATATGCTCCCAAAGCTGTAGGGGAAAAAATTCACCAAACCCCTCTGCTAAAACTAGAGGCGCTGCTGAGGGTCCAGTGGCCCCTCATAAAGGGGGGGGGGTTCTGTCATGATTGTGCCTGAAACACCCCCGGCTTTTGGCTCTGGTTCCCGGCCACGGCCAGTACGACGTAAACCGTGGTTTTTGACCTAATACCGCGTTACTTCCTAGTGGAACTGGGTTTACTCTGTGTGGGGTTTCTAATTGATTTGGCCCAAAGCCCGTAGCCCGGAATCTCTCCAGCACACTCTGGGGTTAATTGTGTCCTTCTTGAGTGACAGCCTTTATCCCAATCTGGTCTTTTGTTTCTTCTGCCTATTGCCCTCAGTTCTAACTTTCATCTGTTCCTATATAAGTTCTCAGCTTCCTTTCCTGCTTGCCTGCTATTTTGGTTCATTGCCTTATAGTTCGCCTGTTCTCTTTTCTGTGTCTTCTGTGATCTCCTGACCTTTTGCTTTCACCCCGGTTTATTCTTGGGCTCACGATTCTGTACCGCGCTGCCCGTATCGTTGCTGACTTTGGACCGCCCCCGGATATTCCCTTTGTCTCACGATTCTGTACCTTGCTGCCCGATTTTTGATTTCCGACCCTGGACCGCCCGAATACAGTTTTTTGTTCTTTGTCTGTTTGTCCTGTCTGTGTCGCACCTATACCATGCAGCCATCAGTTTTTGGTTGGGGCCCGGGCCCATTAAGGAGTCGGGTTCCCCAAAAGGCAGGGACAGAGGCTGGGACCAGTGTCAGGGCCTCACTTGTCCGTGTCTTTGTGTGCGTCCCTGACCGTCCCTGACAGCCTGTTTGTTACTTCATGTAATGTTTTATTGAAAATCCAATAAATATTTGTCATAAAAAAAACCATAAGAATAAAAAGCCTCCCTGTCTGGAGAAGTGGTCTTCAGTCTTTATCAGACACAGCACCTACTTTGCAGTATAGCACCATGCATATGAATGGAGAGGACCTGCAATGGCAGACACGTGAAGGTGATAGAAAGGGTGCCATTCAAACTTGTGTTCAGGCACGGTTCGGGAAGCAAGAGAATCCTCCCAAGAATCCACTCCACTAGTAAAAACCAAGGATCAACTCCACTAACGGGCCCCAAGAATCTACTCCACTAATGGGCTTCAAGAATCAACTCCACACTCCTAAGAATCACAGACCCAGCCATGCAGCCATCACGGCTGCCTGCACCGTGTGGTGCAGGCAGCGGCTGAGGCAGAACAGCCGGGACCTTCTGATCCCAGCCATTCGGCTCCCAGGAGGCCGAGCAGCAGGTGCACGATGTGATGACATCATCGCGCGCCTGCTGAACGGCCCGCACTCGGGTGAGAGTGGCCGCACCGGAGCAGGAGAGGAGGAGAGAACGCAGTGCAGGTAAGTATTATTATTAATATATATTTTTTTTAAACTAATTACTGGCCCTGCCTGCCTGCCTAAGAACTAGCCCTGCCTGCCTAAGACCTCGCCCTACCTGACTAATTACTGGCCCTGCCTACCTGAAAACTAGCCCTGCCTGCCTAACAACTAGCCCTGCCTGCCTTAGAACTAGCCCTGCCTGCCTTAGAACTAGCCCCGCCTGCCTAATTACTGGCCCTGCCAGCGTAAGAACTAGCCCTACCTGCCTAAGAACTGGCCCTACCTGCCTAATTACTGTCCCTGCCTGCCTAAGAATTAGCCCTGCCTGCCTGCCTAAGAACTATCCCTGCCTGCCTAAGAACTAGCCCTGCCTGCCTGCCTAAGAACTAGCCCTGCCTCCTTAGAACTAGCCCTGCCTGCCTAATTACTGGCCCTGCCAGCCTAAGAACTAGCCCTACTTGCCTAAGAACTGGCCCTGCCTGCTTGCCTTATAACTGGCCCTTCCTGCTTTAGAACTAGCCCTACCTGCCTGCCTAAGAACTGGCCCTGCCTGCCTTACAACTAGCCCTGCCTGCCTGCCTGCCTAAGAACTAGCCCTGCCTGCCTTACAACTAGCCCTGCCGTCCTGCCTGCCTAAGAACTAGCCCTACCTGCCTTAGAACTAGCCCTGCCTGCCTAATTACTGGCCCTGCCTGGGAAATTACTGGCCCTACTTGACTAATTACCTGGGACAGCCCCCGCTATCTGCTTTAGGAGGTCTATATACTTACCTGCCTAATAGGGGGGCTTGAATACCTACCTAATGCGGGTCTATCTATTTATATGCCACTAGCCCTGCCTGCCTGCCTAAGAACTATCCCTGCCTGTCTAAGAACTAGCCCTGCCTGCCTGCCTAAGAACTAGCCCTGCCTCCTTAGAACTAGCCCTGCCTGCCTAATTACTGGCCCTGCCAGCCTAAGAACTAGCCCTACTTGCCTAAGAACTGGCCCTGCCTGCCTTAGAACTGGCCCTACCTGCTTTAGAACTAGCCCTGCCTGCCTGCCTTAGAACTAGCCCTGCCTGCCTTACAACTAGCCCTGCCTGCCTGCCTAAGAACTAGCCCTACCTGCCTTAGAACTAGCCCTGCCTGCCTAATTACTGGCCCTGCCTGCCTAAGAACCAGCCCTGCCTGCTTAATTACTGGCCCTGCCTGGGAAATTACTGGCCCTACTTGACTAATTACCTGGGACAGCCCCCGCTATCTGCTTTAGGAGGTCTATATACTTACCTGCCTAATAGGGGGGCTTGAATACCTACCTAATGCGGGTCTACCTATTTATATGCCACTTATATGATTTTTTTAAATTTCTAATTTTTAGGATCTAACATACACTGTTTGCAGTACAATAACTGTGTAGGGCTCCAAAAGGGGCACTATTAGTATTTGGGGCTTTATGGATGGGGAGTTTGTACAGAGTTGGGAATTGATAGAAAAGTGCTGGAAAAGAGAGGAGCCTAAGATGTATTTGTGGTAAATTCTACAGGTCCGAGTAGTGACCGGTAGAAGAAGACATTGCATGCTGTACTGGACGGAGAAAAAATGGAAAGGAACGACTCATCGGGGAAGACATCATGGAGGTTTGGGCCAGATGGAGATGAAAAGGAGAAGAGAACAACTCCCATCAGAGATGACGTCTCCTGTGAGTCCCTGATGTCAGGGGTCATTTTACTTCTGGGTTGAATCAGTGCTGTATTCATGTGATGGTGACCTGACTACTGGGGTTGTAGGTTATGTTGGTGCTTATGTAGTGTCAGTGTGGGCTTGTCCCTGATGGTAAAGCGCACACCTGACTCTGTGATGAGGGGTTTCTCTGCACCACTTTTTCTTTCTTGCTTGTGTTTAGGCTATTTTCACACAGAGCGGTTTTTGGTGCATTTTTTGATGCGTTTTTTTGTGCAGAAATGTACAGCATTAACTGCTCTGCCTTTCTGTACAAAACCGCACCAAAAAACATAAAACATGCACCAAAAAACACTCCGTGTAAAAGCACCTTTATAGTGTAGTTTATTTTAGAAAGTGGCGATGTGCGAGAACAAGGGGAATTTTGTAAGCGGATATTGTATGTGGGCTGCTGGGGGCTTAGTGCCAGGGCTGATTTTTATTCCCAGTCCGGCTCTGACCTGCATTGATCACAAGTTGATGGAACTGCTGTTAATGCTACTTTTAACCTGCATGTAGTGTCAATGTGGTCATACCCCATATAAGATAGAAGCTGGCGCTTGACTCTAGTACTTCAGGTGTAGCACATGGAGAGCTGGGCAGTGGTAGAAGTCTGGAGCTTGTGTGCAGGGCAGTTTGTAGGCTAAATTGCACTCAGGGTGGAGTGAAAACATTTCTCCCACCCCATCAACACATTGCATCACCATTAAGCAGTACCTGGATATGCAAAAAGCTATAACACAAAGTTGTAAGTATAAAAGTACTAAATAATAGTCATAAAGATATCAAATAACACTACGACATAAAACTAGAATCCCAAGGCTAAAATTACCAATAAGTCCTCTGAGATCAAAAACCTCCACACCCTGACCACATATCACCACCACACAGTGACTGAATAATATGTCCACATATGATCACCACATGATGACTGAATAATACACCCTACCATAACTGAAAATAAACCATTATACTGTGACCAACATTACCATCATACAGTGATCATAAAGTGGAAGTTACATCCAGAGACTAACAGGAGACATCTCTTCTGATGAGTCATTCTCATCTCTGATAAGTCTTTCTCTTCCCTGATGAGTTGAATCCTCACTGTAGAATTTACCACACACACATCTAAGATTCCTTACTTTTCCAGGACTTCCCTACCAATTCCTACCTCTGTACAAACTCCCCATCCATAGTGCCCTAATAGTAATAATGTCCCCATTGTGCCTCTAACAGTAAAACTACGCCCAAACGACTATGGGCCTCCCATTTGTGCATCAAGTTCTAGTCTTGTTTTGTGTTCCCATATAGGTGGCAGTTAAAGCCCCCAATATAGCATGTAGGTACACCCCCAAACTAGGTAGGCAGATAGGTATAACCCCTTTTCGGTAGCTAGTCCTCAATTTGGTTGGGGAATACCCCCTTTAGTTAGGTAGATTTATTGTACCCCGAATAGGTAAAGTCCCCATTTGGTAAATAGGTAGTCATATAAACCCCCCGTAATAAGCAGGAATATAACTCCTTAGTAGATAGTTATTTAGGCTCAATGTAGGTAGGTGGGTTGGTATAAAGGTCCCCTGTAAGTAGGTAGACATGTATATTGGCCCCTTGTATGGACGTCGGCATTTAACTCCTGTAGTTAGGCATATAGACCCCAAGTTGTTAGGTAGGTAGGTACAGAGGCCCCTAGTAGGTATGTTTATAAGCCACTTATAGGGGCTAGTAGGTACGTATATAAGCAACCTGTAGGTAGCTATATAGACCCCATGTACAGTAGGTATGCATTTAAGCCCCTTGTAGGTAGGTATATAAGCCCTATGTAAGTAGATATATAGGCCCGCTGTAGGCAGGTATATGCCCCTGTATGTAGATATAGCCCCCTGTAGGTAGTTATATGCCCCCTGTAAGTAGGTATATGCTTCCTGTAGCAGCCTGTAGGTAGATATGGCCCCCTGTAGGTATAAATAGCCCTCTGAAGGTAAATATAGTCTCCCTGTTGGTAGATATAGCCCTCCTGCTGGTAGATAGGCAGGTGTAAAGGCTAAAAAAATTAAATAAAAAAACGTACCTAGCTCCTACCAAGCAGATAGCTTCGGGAGCTAGGTCTGGTGTGAGCACGTGACACTGCTCCGAGGATCTCCTAGAAGACCCAGTGTCGAAGGAGGCGTGGTGAAACCCTTGGGTCATTTCATCTGCTGATCTGTAACAGAACTTTTATTCTTCAACTTAATAAGACCTCCCAAAAACCCTAAAGTATCCCTATATTTAAAGGGCCACCATTAAGACTACCACTACGTACATATATCAAGATAACCGCCCTGACAAGGGCGACCCCGTTACATACATACCCCTTAAGGGGACACTACAATCTCCCTACAGATATGGCACAGTACTGTAAACCTCAAAGGAAAAATAGTGGCAAAAAAGCCCAAAAAAAATTTCTTGATATCCTAGAAGATGTACAAACAATAGTGCAAACATCCCCTAAATCCTCAATCTCCGATGCGTTTCCCCCACAGAGTAAAGTGGGTACATCAGGGAGATATACCAAGATGTATACAAACACAATACAAATACAATACAAACACAAACACACCAGCATCTACATATATAGAGGAGTCAAGAAGCAGTACATTGGATACACGTGTGCACCTATGAGCATATTAGATGTAAAGGCATAGCTCACTAGAATATTCCTATGATTGATAGTAATGCTCAGGTGGAAGGCAATAAAATAGATACATACCAGTTCCAGATGGATCTATTCCCAATATGTAAGATACATTCTGATTCATGGAACTTTCACCCATATAAGAAGGAACAAATGTGCCGTCTACATGATAACAGGGACGCCCTTGTCAGGATCCTCTGGACCACTGTGAGCGGTGGTATAAGCCATGTCAGGTAGTGGAGTCTAGGTAGTGTCTGGTTTTCACCAGATCCCGACGCAAGGCAGGTTGGTCAGGGGTAGCAACCTACCAGGTCGCTACCCCTGATGCGACTTGCTTGCGGTGGAAGGCGTGTTGCAGTGTGGTACAGAATCGGCAGGCATCTTGTGATCGGGGACAGACAGAAAGTTCATGTCAGGCAGCAGGCAAACGAGATCAAAGCAAAGGTAAAATACATGGCAGAACAGGAACACTTTAGGAATGCTTTCTTTAATGGCTAAAGGAACAATAGATTCGGCAAGGCAGAATATAAAGGGTCAGCCTCTGGCAATTACCAGGACCCTGGCCCTTTAAATTCTACTTAGCTTAGCTAGGTTACGGGGACGCGCACCAGCCATCAGAGATGCACAAGGGAGCAGGAATACGGCGAGGTGAGTAGTTCTGCCAGGGAGCACGGGAAATAGAAACAGGGACACGGGTGTTCAGGGTCTTAATTAAGTTAAAGAATGAAAGTTATGTTTTAGGCTATTTGCTTGAAGGTAACTGCTATACTGCTTGTTGATTTTCAGTAAGTCAGTGGTTTTCTCACCATGCAGTTTCACAGCCACAGCCAGCTGTAGAATCGCACATGCAGTTTAAGCTAGGGGTGGGTCTATAGCAGTGATTGACAAATTGGCTCTGTTGTTCCTAGCTATTCGTGTTACACTGACAATGAGTGCAAGAGATTTATAAAGTGTAGTACTCAGGCTGCAGGGCTCGTCAGGGTGTTTACTTAGTTAAATTAAAAGGGAGGCTTTCAAAGTCCATTGCTAGAGGTAAAACTCTGCAGGAGGTGGCTAACCATGGTTGGAATGAATGACAGCTTATAGCAATAAGGCATAAGAGAGAGCAGGATGAGGTGGGCGAGAGAGATGGTCATAACCAGAAACTTGTGTTCTCTAAGAGGAGATAAAATATTCTTTATTTCCTGACCAAGGAAAAATCAACAAAGCAATGTATTTAAAAAAAAGTCTTCAATTATTTGTCCCTACATGTTAAAAGCTAATCATTGTAGTGAGAAAACCCCTTTCAGTGTCTATCTCAAAGCAAGCATGTATACACTCAGTGGTCACTTTACTCGAATACATGTTATTGATAATCTATAGGCCCTTATCCCCTTTCCCGTCTGGTTTATAAAAGTTGCAGATGTTGAAAGGGGTTGACACATCCCTTGATTTTCGGATACTTAGAGATGTTACCATACTCTCCAGCACCTGAGCAACAGTGATTGGCTGTAATCTACAAGGCAAGCTGATAACAAGTTTTTAGTTACTACTACAGCTCCACCACAGGAGAAAGAAAGTATTACACCGTTGGTATTGAAATCAATTATTAATGTCCCATTTTTTCTGTGTTTTTTCTGTAAATTGTTAGTGTAGGGACTTGCAAGAAAATGAGGAGCCTTGACAGGGCTTGCAGGCTTACATATAGTGGCCACTGTATTAATGAATACCTCATATTTGATATTTTGGCAGGATGGCATTTTTTTTTGCCCTACAGTACTGTGGCGTAGTGGGTGTCTGTATTTTTGTGTTGGACACCTAGAAAGTGCTGGGCAGCCCCCCAATCAAATAGTAGTGGCACAATAGGCTATAAGCCAGCATGGTGCACCACACGTATCTGCATTACTGGCACCCTTTTGTATTGCCTTATCTATATGCTATTATAACTCCATCAACCACCCCGCTCATATATGGAAGGTGTGTGAGTGGTTGTCTTATCAGTAGTTTTGCATTTATGCAATCTCTCCATGTATTATACTGTGGCTTTTTTGCATACTGTGTGAACAGGTATCAATTTAATGTGCAGTCTAATTGTTCCCCTAGTGGTGGGGTATGTGAGCTACCGCTCAGCAATCAGCTGCACCTGTTTATCTTTCCCAAGTAGCATAGGGGCCTCTTTACTGGGTTTAGTTTTCAGTCCAGCCTTTGAGCTGTGAGTATGGTCTTGATTCTGTGTGTTTATTGAAATCAGTTGGCAGCCTATATAATGCATGGACATGGACCAGGTCCATGAAAGTACCATGAAAGTAAGCGGTGCTCTTTGTAGTAACTCTATTTCATCTAATAGATGGGGGCCTTAACTTGCCTCTTACATTACACTTGCCTAAATTTCTAAACCATACAATTTGCATTATAATCTTTTTTTCCCCTGGCCTGGAGACAGTGACATAACTGCTTGTGTGTTCAGGTATTTTTTCCTATTAACACTTCAAATTATGGCATTATTTCTTCCTTACACTTGTCATTATTATTTTTTTTTGCATTGAAGATTTTGCTCATTCAGCTAATTATCTGTCTGACCTTTATATAATCTTTCATTTGTTCTAATCACATTGTGATCTATTTCTGGCTGCTCTTGCCTATAAGGAGTATTTCATTATGCAATAACATTTCAGCACTCTATTTTGAATACTTCCAGAAAGACAAGTGTTTTCTAAGTCACTATAACTGATTGTCCTATTCTTTTTCGTCACTGCATAGGGGAGAATGAGCTTATTAACCTTTAATATTAAAGGGGTGTTCCGAAACCAATAAATGCTTGTCAGTCCATCAGGGCATTAATAAAAATAGAAGAAAAATAAACTTACCCTATAAACCGTTTTGTTCCATCGCCATCGTCATCTTTCAGTGTTTATGCGACCCTCTAGCCCAGGGGTGGGCAATTAATTTTCCCATGGGGCCGCATGAGAAAGTGAGATGGTTTTGGGGGGACGGACTAATAAAAACATAGGATGAACGGGGAAAAATTTGTTTTTGGGGGATTATCTTTGTGGAAACTTACTGGGGGATGTATCTATATACCTGCATATATACTGATGGTACACAGTAAGGCAAGTATATACAGCTCTCCTCAGTAAGGTAGGTATGTAGATGTATGTCCCCTCAGTCTGGCAGGTATATACAGCTCTCCTCAGTAAGGTAGGTATGTAGATGTATGTCCCCTCAGTCTGGCAGGTATATACAGCTCCCCTCAGTCAGGTATATAGATATAGGTAACCGCATGGAAGGTATAAGATACAGCTCCCCACAGGCAGGTATATAGATAGGTACAGCTCCCTCAGGGAGGGATATAGTAGATAAAAGCTCCCCTCAGGCAGGTATATAGATAGGTACAGCTCCCCTCAGGCAGGTATATAGATAGGTACAGCTCCCCTTAGGCATTATATAGATAGTACAGCTCCCCTTAAGGCAGATATATATTGTAGGTATTATACAGATCCCCTCAGGCAGGTATATAGATAGGGACAGCTCCCCTTCAGGCAGGTTATATTAGTAGGGCCCCATACAGGCAGTATATAGTTAAAGCTTCACACAGACAGGTTATATAGCTAGTTAGGTTTTCCATACAGGCAGGTATATAGTTAAAGCTCCACACAGGCAGGTATATATAGTTAGGGCTTCCCACAGGCAGGTATATAGATATTAGGGGTTCCCCAGGCAGGTTTTAGAGAAAAGTTAGGTGTGTCCCCAGGCAAAGGGATAGAATAGTTAGGTGTGTCCCCAGGCAGTATAGAGATCGTTAGGTTTGTCCCCAGGGAGGAAGATAGTTAGGTGTGTCCCCAGGCAGGATATATAGTTAGGTGTGTTTCCCCCGGCAATTAAATAGAAGTTAGGTGTGTCCCCAGGGAGGTATAGAGATAGTTAGGGTGTCCCCAGGCAGTATTTTAAAAAAAAGTTAGGTTGTCCCCAGGCAGGTATAGAGATAGTTAGGTGTCCCCCAGGCAGGTATAGAGTTAGGTGTGTTCCCAGGCAGGTATATAGATAGTTAGGTGTGTCCCCAGGCAGGTATAGAGATAATTAGGTGTGTCCCCAGGCAGATATATAGATAGTTAGGTGTGTCCCCAGGCAGGTATATAGTTAGGTGTGTTCCCAGGCAGGTATATAGATAGCTAGGTGTCTCCCCAGGCAGGTATAGAGATAGTTAGGTGTGTCCTCAGGCAGATTAAGATATAGGTTTTCCCCAGGCAGGATAATAGTTAGGTGTGTTCCCAGGCAGATATATATAGTGTGTCCCCAGGCAGGTATATTGTTAGGTGTGTTCCAAGGCAGGTTATAAAAGTAGGTGTGTCCCCAGGCAGGTATATTGTTAGGTGTGTTCCAGCAGGATATAAAAGTTTGGTGTTGTCCCCCGGCAGGTATATAGTTAGGTGTGTCCCCAGGCAGGTATATAGAGATAGTTAGGTATGTCCCCAGGCAGGTATAGAGATAATTAGGTGTGTCCCCAGGCAGATATATAGATAGTTAGGTGTGTCCCCAGGCAGGTATATAGTTAGGTGTGTTCCAGGCAGTATAATAGATTTGCTAGGTGTTCCCCAGGCAGGGAAAATAGTTAGGTGTGTCCCAGGCAGTATAATAGTTAGTTTGTCCCCAGGCAGAATATTAGGGGAGGGGGTTTTAGTAGGTTTTGTCCACAGGCAGGTATATTGTTAGGTGTGTTCCAAGGCAGGTATATAGATAGCTAGGTGTGTCCCCAGGCAGGTATAGAGATAGTTAGGTGTGTCCCAACAGATAGAGTGTTAATTTCCCCGGTTATAGGATTAGGTGTGTCCCCAGGCAGATATATAGATAGCTAGGTGTGTCCCCAGGCAGGTATATAGTTAGGTGTGTCCCCAGGCAGATATATAGATAGTTAGTTGTGTCCCCAGGCAGGTATATAGTTAGGTGTGTTCCCAGGCAGGTATATAGATAGGTGTGTCCACAGGCAGGTATATTGTTAGGTGTGTTCCAAGGCAGGTAAAATAATAGGCTGGTTTGTTCCCAGGCAGGTATAAAAAGTTAGGGTGTGTTCCCAGGCAGGATATAAAAGTAGGTAGGGGTTCCAGGCAGGTATATAGTTAAGGGGTGTTCCCAGGCAGGTATATAGATAGCTAGGTGTGTTCCAAAGGGAGGTAAAAATTTGTTTTACAGGTGTGGGGTTTCCCAGGCAGGTATATAGATGCTAGTGTGTCCCCAGGCAGGTATATAGTTAGGTGTGTCCCCAGGGAGTATAATAGTAGTGTGTTCCCAGCAGGTATTAGATACAGGTTAGTGTGTTTCCCAGCAGGTATATAATAGCTAGGTTTTGGGTTCCCAAAGGGAGGTATATAGTTAGGTGTGTTCCCAGGCAGGTATATAGATAAACTTTGGTGTGTTCCAGGCAGGTATAAAAAGTTAGGTTGTCCCCCGGCAGGTTTTTATAAGTTTAAAGTTAGGTGTGTTTCCCCCGGGAGGATATATAGATACTAGGTTGTGTCCAAGGGAGGTATATAGTTAGGTGTGTTCCCCAGGCAGTATATAGATAGCTAGGTGGTTCCAGCAGTAAAAGATAGTTAGTGTGTCCCCAGGCAGGTATATAGTTAGGTGTGTTCCCAGGGAGGTATATAGTTAGGGGTGTCCCCAGGCAGGTATATAGAAAGGGGTGTCCCAGGCAGGTATATAGTTAGTAGGTGTGTTCCCAGGCAGGTATATAGTTAGGTGTGTTCCCAGGCAGGTATATAGATAGCTAGGTGTGTTCCAAGGCAGGTATATAGTTAGGTTGTTTCCCAGGGAGGTAATAATAGCTAGGTTGTTCCCCCGGGGAGGTATATAGTTAGGTGTGTTCCCAGGCAGGTATATAGTAGCTAGGTGTGTTCCCAAATGGAGGTAAATAGTTAGGTGTGTTCCCAGAAAGGTATATAGATTTGCTAGGTGTGTTTCCCAGGCAGGTATATAGTTGGGTGTGTTCCCAGGCAGGTATATAGATAGGTGTGTTCCCAGGCAGGTTTATAGTTTTATGGCCAAAATTAAAAATAACAAACACTAATACCTTGGCTTACCTGCCTCCCGGCCGAGCGCACTCATCTTCTATCCGAGGAGCTTCCCGGGCTGGTGGCGTGATGACGTCATGCCGCCAGCGCTGGGACGATCCTCCAGCAGTTCCTGGGCCCGCACAGAGTTATTACTCTGTGTGCGCCGTGGATAGGCAGCGGCGCGGTGAGCGGAGTTCACCGCGTCGCTGCCTAATTCACCAGTAATAGTAGCGCTGACGGCCCGCGGCGGCCTCTCAGGAATACCCGGCGAGCTGGGGGCCGGATGTGGCCCACGGGCCGTACTTTGCCCAGGTCTGCTCTAGCCAATCAGAGGCAACAGTGGACATGTGCACCATATTCAGCAAGAGATCACTGCAGCCTGTGAATGGCTGTAAGGTCACATAATGACTGACCGGTGATGTCATTGGCAGGGATCTCCATGATGGCCCTGAGAAACTGATGAGCATTTATTAGTTTCGGAACACCGCTTTAAAGGGGATGTATCACTTCATCAGTTCGGCTGTTTTCTTGAAGCTTGATTCTCTCAGTTCCTGAAATCCAGGGGCGTTTCTTACCCTCCCAGCTGGGTGTGTCTTAATTGAAGGGGGACGACATCATCCTCCCCCCTTCACTGTTCATGCTCGCTCCCGAGTCAGTATGTTCTCTTCCCCCCTCCACATGTCATTGTGTCATTCCTCTCCTTTTGCAGTCTTATTTTGTAAGAGCTGTTTGGTTACATACCACCGGCCTGCATTCAGTCTAGACAGTCTTCTATGAACTCAGAGCACTGATCTCTTTTCTTCTCACAGCTGGATATTTGTTACAGTTGAATCCAGTCTTCTATGATCTCCTCCAGAGCTCAGATCCGTCTCCCTTCCATGCAGGAGCATTAGGCGCCGAGGCACAATTCTGCTGTTTTCTGATTGTAGAAGCAGCTGCAGTGGCACTGAGGAGCTGCTAGCTGTGAATTGTTGCCGGCCCCTTAATCTGAGTGAGAGAGGCAGGAATGCGCTCTCCTGTGAATACGACCGGGGGCCAGACACAATATAAATTAGTAGAGCTGTCAGCCAATGAAATGAAAGGAGGAGGAATCTGACCGCCACTGGGGAACAGTGTTTACAGAAAACAAAGATAATGGAGAATGTGAAAACAAGGCAGCTTTGCTAATGACATCCAATTGCAAAGTTACTTGTTTTCACTGTCCCCTTATTCTGAAGACCATTTAATGAAATGATACAGGTTAGGGAATCCACCATATGTACAGTCTGTGGAGTTGCACAGGGGGCCATTCTGTAATGGGGCCTATTGTCTATTAGATGGAGGTTTTGACTTAGATAATTACTGATGCCTATTTTAAGTGAGGTGAGAGGGGGGTGCCCTTTACTGAACTGTTTAGATCAGGGGCCCATAAAAGGGGCCCATATAGTGATTTTGAACAGTAGCTCTTGGTTTTCAGTGTCCACCCTTCGCCTGAAACCTGTTGTTTTCTGATGGTTGCCTCAGTTTGCAGTGATACTTGGATAACAATATAAAGTGTCAAGCAAAATGGTAACAATGTTTTGAACTTTTGACTTTCAGGTTCCATATCTCACCATCCACTACAGCTTTGAACGTGGGACTATATCATATTATAGACAATCATCTTGGCTATCTCATACATCAATCTGACTTGCAACTATTTAGCATTTGCTTAGTTATGCAGATTCTTGTCATGTAACTGCATTGTTATTGTTTTGCTCCCGATGGTGGACCAATCTTTCTCTTCTTGTTACTACAAATTACAACTTGAGTGTTATTAGGCTGATTCCCAAGCCATGAAGAAGATTTCCCATGGAAAGAAAAACAGCATCATCCAGCTCATAGCGATAGCGGTCTCTTGGCCAAGAAAATTGTCAAACTGCATCAAGTGAAGCCATAACAGCTGGAAAAATATGCAATGAAGTCCATCCCAAAGCCAAGAGGTGGACATCCAGGCACAATATCTGAATCAGTTGACTCATCACAAGGTCTATTAGTTCTGGCATAACAAACATAGCACTGTAGGTGGTTCGTCAGCTTTGTAATAGTGAGATCACAGACGCCCATACAAGCACCATGTGAAACGCATTAAACAGGTCTGGAATGGAGGCTCAGACAAAGGTGAAGAAGCCTCGACTTCAATCTCATCATTAGAAGTGTTGGCTCAAGTTTACAAAAAAGTATGAAAAGTTGACAGTAGAAGTTTGGAAACATTTAATTTGAAGCAATGAGATGAAGGTCAATAGTCCGGGCTCTGACGGGGCAAATGGACTAGAAGAATCAAGGGAAAAGGGGGCTAATAGTTTGAGAAATTGAAGAAACTGCCAAGTTCTGTGGAGGAAGCCTGTTGATATGGGGATGTTTCACAGCCAAAGACATTGGATACTTGACCAGGATCAATGGTGAGTGTCCTACAAGATGAGTTACTTCATACACTGGAGTCGAGCTTGTAAGCTCCGTAGCAGAACAACACAAACTTGGTATTTTTAACCTATCACAATACCAATTAGATCAACATGATATAAGTGTCTTTTCAAAATCTTTTCAAAAGGGCTCTATTTTTGCCCTACAAACAATGCTATAAATCACTTTGATTTATTTCTAGATCTTCATCACCTAAGTCGTAAATTAACTCTTACTAGACATTTCGCTATGCATCCTTGTCCTATAGAGCTCCCTGCCAGTACAGATAAAGAAGAAGGGTCTATAGAAATCCACGTCAAATCAAAGTTTTATCCTATCCAGTCACAGGGACACTATATCAAAACCTTTTCAGATTAAGTGGCTGATGAGCTACAAACAATTTCACCAGCCAGAAAAAACTTAAACCTAAATAAGCAAGAATCAGCTGCTCTAAAAAAATTGAAAAACAACCAAGATATAGTAGTACCACCTGTAGACAAAGGAGGGGGTATTGTAATATTAGATTACAAAAATTACCAAAAAGAAGCTGATAATATTTTGAGTGACAACACATATTACAAAATCACTATTAATGATCCATTCCCGGGAATTCAGAGACGACTGCTCATTCTATTGAATGAAGCAGTTTCTAATAATGTCATAAGTAAAAAAGAAAAAAATGTCATCTATATTCGTGAGCCAAATCATCCATTCTTCTATTTCCTACCAAAAATCCATAAAAATCTTACCAATTCACTCGGGCGCCCCACCATCTCCGGCATAAATTCCAGCACCAGTCAGTTCTCCCACTATTTGGATATGTATTTACAACCCCATGTAACTAATCTAAAAAGTCATTTAAGAGATTCAGGACATCTTATACAATTCCTGACAGATTTAACACCAAATCCCCAATATGTCTTGGGTAACAGCATTATATTCTAATATTTCACATAATTTGGGAATCAACTGTGTTCGAAACCTTTTAGAAAACAATACACAATTTTCACAAGAGAAAAAAACATTCCTCATTAACAGTTTGACAGTTTTCCCGAAAACAATTATTTCAACCATAATAGCGCTACCTATCACCAGATAAAGGGAACGGCGATGGGGACCCGCGTAACGCCATCTTACGCTAATATATTCATGGTGTCCTTCGAGGAAGAGTATATATACACACAACCTCAGTTTATGCAGTATATAGCCCTATACAAAAGATTTATTGATGACCTGTTTTTTGTATGGTCAGGACCACTCGATCTTATTCCTGATTTCATTACTTGTCTTAATAATAACACGTAGAATATTCATTTCACAGCAAACTACAGTCCTCTTTCTATCGTTTTCCTAGATTTGAATATCACTCATACAGATGGTCACTTTATCACCTCTACCCATTTTAAAAAAGTAGACAGCAATACATATATCCCCTTTGATAGTGCCCACCATAAACCATGGTTGACCAACATCCCCTATGGGCAGTTCAAAAGAGTTCGGAAGATCTGCACAGATGATGGAGAATTCTTTGACCAAGCTAATTTTCTGAAAGGGAGATTTAAAGAAAAAGGATACCCCAATAAACTTTTGGAAGATGCCCTAAATAAAACCTCCCAACTAACTCAAAAGGATTGTCTGGCCCAAAAGAGCACCAATGGGAGTAACCAAAAAAGTGAAACAAATATGGACCCTAAAATAAAACACTCTTTAATTACGCAATATAATTCATCCCATTCCAAAATAAAAGAAATTCTTGGGAATCATTGGTACCTACTCAAAAAGGATCCCTTTTTGGGTCCATTAATACCTGAAAGACCAAATCTCATCTTTAGAAGGGCGCCAAATATAAAAAACATTTTGGCTTCGAGTAGGGTAAAAAACCAATCAGAGAAAACCAATATCTCCTCTGTACAGTTAGGGAGTGTTGCCTGCGGATCCACTAATTGTCAATGTTGTAATACTATCTGTACAACACAGAATATTACATCTACGTATACTAACACCACATATCCTATAAAATTTCGTTTAACTTGTAAAAGTTCCTATGTTATTTATGTGATTGAGTGCACATGTCGTTTGCAATATGTGGGCTTAATGGACACAGAGCCTGCATTAAAAAAGGCGACATTAAACAAAGTGTCGCTCTTCATTGCAAACAGGCTCAACAACAAAACTTTGAGATCTTAAAAATAACCCCTGTGGATTTTATACCCATCAGTCAATCTAATAGATTTCAAACGCTACAAAAGCATGAAATGTTCTGGATATATAGGCTCCAGACACTTCAGCCTAAGGGTCTAAACGACGCAATAGAACTTATACGTTAATACAAGTGAATTTCATAACATCGTAAAATCTCAAATAGGGGTATATATTCATTAATTCTATAATTTTCTGAGCTAGGAATGTTACTATTATATTTTTTCATTACAAGGTACATTTATCATCTTTATTTCGTTATTTGCGACTACCTACGGAACTACAGCTTTCTCATTGGTCCACTATCTTTTCCTCTTTTCCCATTGGCTGATTCTTATTTACCGCTAATTCTCAACCCATTCTATTTCCCATAGACTGTAGCTCCTTCTATGATTGGTCCATTCAGATGAACTACCTTTATTCTGATTGGTTCATTCTCTAACACTATGCGCTCTTCATCGATGCGCCCTTTTAGTGAGCGCCTCAGCTTATTCTATCTAGGTGAATCACGCGCCCTTCATTGGGTACTTTGAAATTCCCTCCTATTAACCAACATTGTCTGCCCTATGATTGGTTTATTCATATTTACCGCGGGTTTCCAGCCCTTGTTAAATTACATAGAGATAAACTCTTTATCCCATTGGTCGGTTTATAATCACCGCCCTCCTCCCATTGGTCCTTTTATTTTTTTAAAAGTCTTGAACGACATTTATTATATTATACATAGTTTTATATTTATATATTTAGTTAATGTTGTTTGCTGTAACCACGGGTTCCCTGCTTCCCTGCTTCTTCCGAGGTTGGAAGAGCAGTTTACACTGACACGATCTCAGAGTAGTAGCGCCCTTTGTCTTCATCCACAGGCTCTTGTCTTTCTGCTTCTACCATGGCTGCAAGGCAACTAAACACTGACACGATTTGATTGAAGTACGAGTCATCCAATCATCGGTTGATTTGTACTATCTCTTTCCCCTTTATGTTACTCATTATGACGATTGATTGACAGCAGAATCCTCGTGTCAAATCCTTTTGTTGTAATGATTGATTGTTTAGTTGACGTATGTATAGACAACAGTTAATTTAAATATCTTTGTAATTTGAAACTTCTGTATTACCCTTGAAAAAGCGCTGGTGTACAGCGAGAAACGCGTTGGCTTATTTTAGTCTATGTTTTTAATGGTGCGAGGGCATACCACCCCTGCACTTTTTAGAAATAAAAGACACACTTAAATTATAGCCAGCATCCTTGGCTTTTTTCGGAGTTCCACGTGCACCGGGTCTGACATTTTTTCTCCTGCCTCCATACGGAATCAGAGTTCAACCGAGCGCTGAACTACATCTGACCAGCGGCTGCCGTGACAAGGGCTATGGTACCAAAAAGGCCCCCCAAAAACGCGTATGAGAGTTGTGCCTCTAAACTAGGAGCACAACCTCAAGAGGTGAGTACACCTACATCTTATCTTTACTGCCTTTTTACTTAACAAATTTCACGATTGTGCGCCCCCTTTGTGTGTTTTTTTTCTATTTGTCTGACCTGTTATAGGGGCCACAGCGGTCGCATACGCGACCGGACCCCTGAGCCAAGGGGCCTCGGGCCCACCTCGCCACACAGCTGCATCGCTGGGTTACATAGAAACAGCGATGCAGAGATGTGGCCCCTCTGCACCATGCAGGCAGCGTCTGAGGCAAAACAGCCAGGATCTTCTGATCCTGGACGTTCAGCCCCCTGAAGGCCACAACGCAGGTCTCATTGCACTGCCTGCTCCGCAGCCTGTTTTTTGGAGCAGGCGCTTTAAATGATTCCAAAATGAAGGAAGGGGAAAGGGAAGGTAAAAGGTGGTTTTTTTTTTTATAGGGCTCCCCCTTATCTACCCTAAAAGCTATTTCCTATGGTTTCCCTTAAGCCCTTTTACATTAAGCCATTTCAACCTAGTGGCTCCCCTAGAGCCCCCTTCTATATTGCTCCCTAGCTACCTATAAGACCCCTATCTATCTATGAGCTCCCTATAATCCCCCTATCTACCTATGGGCTTCCTATAATCCCCTATCTACCTATGGGCTCCCTTAAAAGCCCCTTTTCTACCCTGACTCCTTTAAGACCCTATTACCTATGGGCCCCCTATAAGCCCTGTTTTTATAAGCCCCCCTATCTACCTTGGGGCCCCCCTTAGCCCCTATTTCCATAGGCCCCCTTTAAAAGCCCCTATCTCCTAAAAGCCCCTATCTACCTTAACCCCCTTGTCTCCCAAAGGCTCCCTATAAGCCCCATTTCCTAAAGCCCCCATCTACTATTGGCTCCCATGGGCCCCTATTTGTTTTTGGGGCCCCCTATCTACCTATAAGCACCCTATCTACCTATGGGCTCCCTATCTACCTATAGACTTCCTATCTATTTATAGGCTCCCTATCTAACTATAAGCCCCCTATCTACCTATAACCCCCATATCTACCAATGGGCTGTTTATCTACCTAATTAATAAGGGGACAATTATCCTTCCCAATTATGGGGGTGGCCTAATACCCCCCTATTCTTTGGGGCCGCCCTGTTACCTGCCTACTTCAAAAGGGGGGCACTTCACCTGCATAATTACCCAGGGTGGCCCCCCTACCTGCCAAAAATTTAGAGCGGCCTGTCTATTATTAAATTTTCTGGAGGGCCTCGTTAGTCCTAGGCTGTACACCTACCTAAATACCTGTCTGCTTACCTTACTACTGGAGAGAGGCCTTTTTTACTTACCTAACTACTGGGAGAGGCCCTGTTTACCTACCTAACTACTAGAGACCTATGTAACTACCTACCTAATGGGGGACCTTTATAAATACCTATAGGTAGGGGCCTACACACCTAAGTCTAAGATGTTTTGTATCGTAGATTATACAGGGACAAGTCGTGGCTGAGGGAAGATGCTATTGCTTTCTGTATCGTACAAAGCAAAAAAAGGGATGAGAACAACTTATCAGAGAAGAGAAGCACTTTATAGGGAAGATGTCATGGAGGAAAAAAAAAGGGGGAAGGAACAACTCCATCAGGGTGACGTCCCTGTGAGTCCCAAATTCAGGGGTTATTTTCTTTTGGATTTACAGTGCAGTTTTTACAGTATGTGTACGCCCGAGCGCTGTTGACCATTGTGTCTCTTATGGGAGTGTGTGGTTATATTGGAGCTTGTATAGTGGGCGCTTACTTGTCTCTGATTTTCAAAAGGGTGCTACCCATCTCTGCATGTATGGGGGGGTTTCTGAGCCACTTTTTCTTTCTTGCTCGTGGTTATAGTGTTGTTTATTTTAGAAAGTGTTGAGGTAGGTGACCAAAGGGAATTTTGTAAGCAGATATTGTATATGGGCTGGTGGGGGTTTTGTGCCGGGGATACCTTTTATTCCCAGTTTGGCCTTAACTTGAGTACTATGGGTATTAAAAGGATGACATAGTGTTCCAGCAGGACAACGACCCGAAACATATGTCAAGATTGGTGAAGAAATGGTTCAGTGACAATGAAGCAAAGTTGCTGGATTGGCCCCCACAGTCTTCAGACTTCAAGCTATGACAAACAAGACTCTCCATAACCTGTCCCCCCATACTTCTCTGCCATAATCCCCCAATTTCTCCCCTTACATGATCTCCAATCCTCATAGGACTACCTTCTCTGGTCTTCTCTTGTCAACTCTTCACATCCCCCATACTCTGGAACTCCAACCCCAACATAAAACTCAAAAAGACAAGGCACTGGCCCAAATTATGCATCAATTATAATCCCTGATTAGTCAAACTACTCCTAGAAAACAGTGAGAAATCTTTTAAAATATAACCTTTAATAGATAAAAATAAAAATTGAAGAAACCCGAATACAATAGAGTGGCACAGTAAGTCCTAAATATGGGCCAAATAAAGAGTCTGCCAATCTGTGATATATAAATCAATAAGGAAGGACAACTATCCCTCCCTAAGGACTAACATGACTAAATGAAGTGCCTGACCTAAAAAACTGAGGTAATCGACCCGATAAGGGCGTCCCCGTCTGAACTTCACCCTTCCAACTATAACAACCTAATGCACCCTCAAATGATGTCCCAACATGTTTCAACCATTACCAAATGAAAAAGGATAGTCTCCGCAGGGGACAAATTAGGGAATGAAAAAAGAGGGGATATAAAGGAAATACCACTCTAAGATGACTTGGTCCAGACGGGGACGCCCTTATCTGGGCGATTACCCTGTATCTTTAGGCCAGGGACTTCATTTAGTCTTGTTAGTCCTTAGGGCTTAACAGGGATAGGCGTCCTTCCTTATTGGTACAACTCATTGGTTTATATATCATACCAACATACCCCAACATATTAGATTATCTCCACCATAAAAAACTAACTTAAAAACCCATTTCTTCAGTCAAGCCTATAACCTTTCAATTACCATGCTGTCTCCACACTACTATTTGAGCATCTTCTACTCTCACCTTCTGTCTCCTCTCCCCTCTCCTTGTACATTTTAATCCCTTGCGGAATCCTTTCTCCCTCTGTGTCAGTCATTTGGTTGATTATTTTTGTGCTTGTATTTGCCTTATGAGATGTATTTAAACCTCTTCTCACAGCATTCTGGAATTAACGGCGCTATATACAGTATAAATAATAATATTATAATATTATAAATTAATAATTAATTAATAATATTAATGAATAATATTATTAATTAATAATATTAGCACTTATGCTATGTTTCTGTACCATGCTTTGGTTTCCATTTAGCAACATGATGGCATGAAATTCCAGACTTACTCACCTTTTAGATGGAGGTGACTGATGAAAGTGTAGTCTAGTGACTATTTGGTGGGCAAATCCTTATGTTTGCATTAAATGGGTATTTTTCCTACCACAAAGGGGTTGCATGTAGTGCCAACCTGAGAAGCAACTGCCTGATTATTCCTGGCCGGTATGATGATCAGCTACTGGAAAAGTAGAATGAGAAGCAGTAAGCCAGGTGTGGCAATGGGCTGTCAATGAGAGAAGCTGTGGCTTCATAGAGAGACGACTAGCTCCGACCTGTGAGACTGCTGGCTGGGCCATGGATAATAGTGATGCCATGTGAATCTTTTGGGTGATTTGGTGACAGCTGGCTTCTGTGAAAAAAAGTGACTGGGAAGTGGAAGGGTAGAGTGAGCAATGGTAGAATACTGTGCCTGTTGATGAGTAGTAGGGACAGCAACTAAAGAGAGATGTCTGAGAAGCCAGAGGAACTTTTGATGGAAAGAGTGAGTAGCACTTGGTCCAATTGAGACTATGTAAAATCAAGTCCTAGAAAATGAGACTGTCTTTTGATATAACAACATCAGAACCACCAGTCGCATCTGTTGTAACTATGTGTAACTCCTAAGTCTGGAGTACTTCCCATAAGAAAACTTTTCCTGTTTTTGGAATTGCATAACACTATGTATTTGCTTTTGTTGCTGTGCCATGTCTTTTAGCAAGGTACCTCAACACAAAATTACAAACCAGTAAGAGTTACCACTTTGTATAACTGGGGTTCATACTACTACACCCCCCAACCCCTCTTTATGTTTTGAAAAATCCCTTAGTCTGCCATCCTATCCCACCAGCATCGGTGAAATCATCTAATATTAATTTAAGACATATGCGCTACTTTGGATTGTACCTTTATACCTAATTTTGATGCAGGAGGGTACAACTCCTTGTCCCATATTTCCCAAGTGTCCCTCTTTAGTAGGGATAGTCCCTATTTTTGACCAAAATCCCGATCCCGCTTTACGTCATAAATGTCCCTGTTTTTAATTTGACAGGAAAACTTGCAGTAGTCAACTTACCATACCAAAAAGAATTCCCTTTGTTCCTAACTGCATATTAGGCTTCAATTCATAAATTATTTAATCATTTGTTGCAATTCAGGTTATAAAATGATTTTGGACAAATCTGTAAATTTGAAAACTTGATGAAGCATATAAGTATGCATACAAAATATATATTCCATTCAATGAACCATAAGTGTCCCTCTTTACCATTCAAAAAGTTGGGAGGTAAAGTATATTGTCCTAATGAAGATGATCAATCACGGAAGATGTTAAAATAACAACTCTATGGATTAATTTCCCTAAAGAAAGTCAGTGATTTGATCAAATCCCTGACTGTTTTAGTGAAAAGATGAAATAATATTGTTTAGATATTAAAAGCTTGCTGGCACGGATGCTACAGGAGAGCGGTGAAGTAAAGGGGAGTCAGAAGCGCAGCACTTGCCAGCACGGATGTCGCAGGGCAGCGGTGAGGTCAAGGGGAGTCAGAAGTGTGGCGCTTGCCGGCACGGACGCTGGAGGGGAACGGTGAAATTAAGGGGAGTCAGAAGTGTGGCGCTTGCCAGCACAGACGCTGGAGAGGAGCGGTGAGGTCAAGGGGAGTCAGAAGTGCGACACTTGCTGGCACGGACGCTGGAGGGCAGCGGGGAGGTTTAGGAGAGTCAGAAGTGCGGCGCTTGCCGGCACGGATGTCGGAGCGTAGCGGTGCGGTAAAGGGGAGTCAGAAGCGTGGCACGGACGCCGGAACGGGCACAGGAGGGGAGCCGTGAGGTCAAGGGGAGTCAGAAGCGTGGCGCTGGCCGGCATGGATGCTGGAGGGGAGCGGTGAGATTAAGGGGAGTCAGAAGTGCGGCACTGGCCGGTACGGACGTCGGAGGGGAGCGGTGAGGTCAAGGGGAATCCGAAGCGCGTTGCTGGCCGGCATGGATGCCGGACGGGAGCGGTGAGTTAAAGGGGAGTCAGAAGCGCGGCGCTGGCCGGCACAGACGCTGGAGGGGTGCCCTGAGGTAAAGGGAAGTCAGAAGCGGGGCGCTGGCTGGCATGGATGTCGGACGGGAGCGGTGAGTTAAAGGGAAGTCAGAAGTGCGGCGCTGGCCGGCACAGATGGCTTGGCGCTGGACTGGCCAGCACGGAGTAACAAGCAAATCATAGAGCTGTGCGAGTCTCCTGACTTGTTTATTTCATCTTTTCACTAAAACACTTCAGGGATTTGATCAAATCACTGACGTTCTTTACGGAAACCACCCCATAGAGTTGTTATTTTAACATCTTCCGTGATTTGATCAAATCCCTATTTTCATCATTTCCCTGCGACAGATATATGGCAATGCAACATTTGCTGTGACTTTGCTGCCACTACAATCAAGTGTTAATGTAACTATAAATTGTGTTACTCAATGTGTTGTGTAAACCAACCATACATATAACATAGTAATTAAAGGAGTTGTCTCACTACAGGCTTTCAGCCTACCTCAGTGTGTCTGGCTGCATAGGACTTTTGAATTCAGGGGCGTGCTTCTTGTCTGCCTCTTCTCCTCCCCCTTACCTCCCTCCCCTCAGCACACAGACAGCTCTCCTCCTCTGACTGCAGTAACTTCTATACAGCAGGGGGATGGCGAGGGGGTTTGCTGCCAGAGTTAACCCTGTGTGTGCCTGCCTAGATCTTCTGCTCACTGCTGGATCAGGTGCACAGTGCTGCTGCTGTGGCCAAGCTCTTGCTGCTCATCTCCACAGAGTCAGGAGACAGCAGGGAGAGGGCTGATCTATGAATGGCTGTGGAGCCAGAGGTCTGTGAAGCTGTGTATGCTAATAGCAGAGCAGGGGGGATGTAAGTGTTCCTATACCCCCTGCTTAGCATACAAATCTCCACAGACATCTCAAGCAACAACAAACACAAACACTGTCCTCCCATCAGAACAGACACAGGGCAGCTGTGAAGTGTGTTACTATAATCACAATGTGTCACTAATACAGCAGAGCAGGGAGGGATAGGAACCGTTCACATGCCCCCCTGATCTGTTCTATTAGTATAGTCAAAGCTCCACAGACACATCATGATTATAGTAACACACTTCACTGCTGTCACATCGTACTGACCACAGATCAGCCTCACCTCTGCCCTCATACTGTGCTGGAGGGGCTCTGTGCTCCGATCTGTATTGAGAAGCTGATGAGTCACCGGCACTGACAGCCAGTGAAATAACAATCAACAGGTCGGTGGCTATAGTGATTTGAGGAGCTGATGCACTACTACTACCAGGGATAACTCAAAATCAGTAGGACATTTGTAATGAACATATATTGCAAAGCTGCTTGTTTTTTAAAGATCTTTTAATTAAAACCCAATCATTGTAGCGAGACAACCCTTTTAAAACACAGGTCTATCAAGTCAAACCTATAACCTACAATGTTGATCCAGAGTAAGGCGAAAATCCCTAAGAGGCGGATGCCAATTGTTCCATTAAAGTTGACCTCATTATGATGAGTTTTTGGGCTCTTTCTAAAAAATCTGAAAGCTTAGACTTAAAAATAAATCTCCTTACATACGGACAAAAATGTTTGTATTGTGGAAATATCTTTTCTTTGCATTCTTTCACATTTTATACAGGATATTAGTAAAGTAAGTGCTATGTCAATTAGGATATTGTGCTGTAAAATTAAAGAAGGGGATTAGTGCTTCAAAGGGGAAACAAGTTTTAGGCCCAGATTTCTAGGGATCTGAAACTTTCCAGTAGTACTAGATGCCAGTGTGTACTGAATGAGACCATATTACTGCTTATCTGACGCACACCCCACCTGAAAAGCTTTTCTAGATATCAATTGTCTCTTGACCATCACCCACAGAGGAGCAGAGGAAACCCATGTTGGACCCATGAAAGCAATGGGGATGCTTTTAATGGTGGAAGGGAGCAAATAAGAGACAGAAAGGAATAAAAACAAAGGCAGAAAGCAAAAGGCAGAGAGCAAGAGTCATGGAGAGTAGCTGTAGGGTGGACCCCAAGCTCGACATTATTATTATTATTATTATTATTATTAAGTCTTTTAAAGTGCCATTGATTCCAGGACGCTGTACATTCAAGGGGGTTACATACATAACATAAGTCTAAGACATAGTCTAAGTCTAAGACATAAGACATGTATGTACGGCGTTGCACCAGTAGTCTGGCGTCCTTTCAGACCAAAAACTGGCACAGCCCTGTTCTCTAGATTTATAATCAGGCGCACTCCAAAATCAGGCTCATTATAGGGCACCCGTGGCACTGTGTAACGCGCCTGAGATCGGCGGGTGTTTCGCACCACAAATGTATGATTCTATACATTTATGACAGGACAAAGGCAAAACTGGGTGCATTACTGCTGGAACAGGGAGACCAAGTTACAAGTGGCTTACTTGAGCCTGATCTATGACCCGCTGTAGACCCGCATGGGCCCCAAAATACATACATTTCGCCCCAAGAATCAGCTCCCCTGGGAGGAGGCCACAGGCTTCTAGCCTGACACTGCTTGGCCATTCAATGTCAATTAGATTTTACCTTCCTTTGATGTGAGATTCTAGAACTTTGAGATTTAAAGGGGTTGTCTCACTACAAGGTTTGCTTTTTATGTTAAGATCTTGCAACACAGTCATTTGCATATGTGTCAATCGCAGTATCCTAAACCTATTCTAGATACCCCTCTTGTATGAGCTGCATCAGCTCCTCAGGTTGCTTAGCTACAGACTGTTTGACCTAGATAGGTGCCAGCACTGGTCGCATAGCTACAGACCTGTTTGATCTCTCTGATAGGCTGCCAGCACTGGTCGCTATAGCTTCAGACCTTTGATCTCTCTATAGGCTCCAGTGCTGGTCGCTATAGCTACAGACTTGTTTGATTCTCTCATGTAGGCGCAGCACTGTCGCTATAGCTACAGACCTTTTTGATCTCTCATATAGGCTGCCATGCATGGTCGTATAGCTACAGACCGTTTGATCTCTCATTATAGGCAGCCAGCATGGTTGCTATAGCTACGACTGATTCTGTGCAGTCTAAGCAGTAAACACGAGCCTGAATTCAAAATTAAACAAAGAAAACTGGACTGAGGCAAGAGGAATCAATGTAGTGAGACAACCCCTTTGATGGGAGTCAGTCAGTTGTGTCACGGTGCCCGAACCATGGGCAGCCTGAACTACCTTATTGCGGTTGGGATCTTCAGGCATTGTGTTAACAGCAGAGCTTAAACATACATTTGTATTCTAATTCTTTTAGATTAATCATGAACTCAGGGCGGATGTCAAGAGACTTGTAGATAAAGGAACTAAATGATCTGTAAATGTAGATATCTTAATTAATTTGGATGATTCATAGGTCGCTGGTAGGTCTCTAATTCATTTCTGATTTAAATATTTGCTGAATCCTAGTGGGAGTTTGCCACATAATGATCATTTGCAAAAGCAGACTACTGCTAGACTTCTATTGTGAAGAGGAGAAAGATGAATTCTCATTTACACTGTCTTGTATGTGCCATCATAACTCACTGAAATGAGAATATTTCTCTGCTGGTTCTTATTCCCTTCACATCACAGAAAGAATGGAACAAAAATTGAATATAAATCACACAAGAATGAAGGCTGACTTACTGATACAGGCAAGTAAGAAACCAATTTCTAATAGGACACAGAGAAACCACATTGCCACATGGGAGGGTTCTACAGGTGCAAGGTACTAAAAGGCGACCACTCACACACCTAATATGCATGTTATGTATAGTGCATCGTGCTAATGTAACAGCCTGTCGGTGACCCAGCTACTCTTCGATTGGGTGGGCTGCCCAGCAGAAAAAAAAAATCACAGAAAAATTGGACATTATTTACTTAAAAACCCAGATACAAGGCCATATGTCTACACAGCACTGGATTTTCATCAGTATTTAGTATTCAGGATTTAGAATCCGCCAAAAATCTGTACCCAGTGCTGTGTAGACCACAATAGAAAATCCGTGCTGTAGTCTGCATAACACAAGTTTTCTACCGAAGCCGCCGACCAACTGGTGGAAGATAGAACATGTTCTATCTTCTGCCGGATTACCATTGTATTCCTGTAGCCTCAATGTATGGGGTCAGTGGGAATCCGAAATCCGACCACATTTTTTTTTGCGGAAACCGGCACCAAAAACCCCGGTGCACCGAAATTTATAATACCCTTGGATTTCTGATGGTATTCTAATTTTAGCTGTATAGACAAAGCCTTACAGCTCAATTGCTGGACAATGATTTATTCCCATTAGGAGGCAATATAAATACCTGTATGACATGGCAGAAATTTAACAGATGCAACTCACTGATGAGCAGTTGCTCACACACCCATTCAGTAAGGGGGCAGCTGCCTAGTAAAAAAAACTGCACATTGGATAAGTCCCAGTTTACACCAGTACAACAACTCACACACCTACTAACCATGAGGGGGGAGATTCACACTGCTTCATTAGGCTGTTGATGGTTTTATAGCAGTGATTAGCTTATGTAGCTCCTCTATAACTAGCTGATCCTGTTACAGTAAGATAAGTGCAGGAGACAAACAGAGGAGTAAACACAGCTTGACATAGTGAAAACAATTGCTTACAAGATAATTAATATAATCTTGTTAGAGATAAAGTCTCAGCTCAATCTTGGTGACATCAATCTCTGCTCTCTGTCAGGAAGGGAGATACGAATGGTAACCTAGATACACTTGTGTGACCATTGCATCAAAAGAGCAATGTATTTAGAAAAAGTTGCTACATGTTGAAAGCTAATCTTTGTAATGACAAAACGCACTAGGGGTCTGCATGGTATTAACTTTGCATATAAATAAGCAAAAAGGGCGACATATCAGAAAAGAGGCTCTTCCACGTCAGTTTTAAGGCGCATTAAATGAGTGTATAATGCGCCTGAATAAATAAACCTGCCAAAAATCTGGCATGTGTTATTCCTTGTATAGGATAATTAATGCGCTACTTTAGGCTTGTACCAAAAAAAGGCGCATTGCATATCATTGCTACCATATGTGATGCATCTACTTTAGGCACATTCAAAAGTGTCAAATGCGCCTAGTTTTGGTGCACAACAGTTCATTTATATAGAGAATACGGAGTCAACAGTGTTTTGGTGTAAAATACACCATAAAAATGGAGTAGTTCTAATGGGACATGT
The DNA here is from genome assembly GCA_025379985.1 of Phyllomedusa bahiana. Lineage (NCBI taxonomy): Eukaryota > Metazoa > Chordata > Amphibia > Anura > Hylidae > Phyllomedusa > Phyllomedusa bahiana. The sequence continues at coordinate 27,714 of JAODAL010021555.1, read as the reverse complement.
TGCCCTAAGTTACTAACATCCCACACTCCCCAGTAACAGACTGCATGCTGAAAAAATGTCGAACATGAGGTATTAATCAATATTTTTGCCAAAATTTGCACGCTCACAACCCGCATCAAGAGTCCCCATGGTCCTGCGAGTCCCTACACTAACATTAAAAACAGATCACATGCCTGAGGATCAGCAAGTAAGCCTCCATTTTTTGTGATTAATACTAATTCTGTTTACGTAAATTCAGTTATGGTAGTAGGAAGTTTTTAAGACAATGCTCTCTGGGTAAAATCATGCAAAATAGCTCTCTTCCAGAAGGCAGAAAATCCCTCTAGTGCCAGCTGTAGGTGGCTGTCCAGTAACAGTGCTACTTCAAAGCAGTGCTGTCTACCGATCGATAGGTTATTAGCTTAAAGGGAAGCCACCTAAAAGACAGTTTTCTTGCTTCTGAAAGAGAGCTATTGCCCTAAAGACTCAATGCTAGCTGGATCCCCACAAGGAGAAATCATTTCCTTCTGAGAGATCGGTCTATGTTATTATTATTATTATTATTTTTTTTTTTTTTTTTTAAATAAGATGCAGTACTATGTGATACTACCGACTCTCCATACTGAATTTTACCAAATGACAGCTTCATCTTTGACAGTCTCATCTCTGTGCATTATTTATAGGTACATAGTATAAAAATGCTTAATGCCAGTCATTGAATGGATTACACCAACTTTGGAAATTATTGTCCTTTTAAATCGATAAAAAGATTAAAACAATCCCTGGTTTCACCCAATATGATGTAACAAGGCAGTGACATGTGGAACCTTTGCTCCATTGTGGATGTCATGACATTTGGAACTTGTCAAGATTCCATGGTGGCAACGAAGAAACTTCATCCTTGCTGTCAAATATCATTACTAGTCAAGTCTCTGAAGAGTCATCACCACTCGTCGCAAGCAGAAGTCGATAATATATTCCAAATGGAAAGATCTTCATCCAATGTAAAAAAAAAGTGGACATGAGCAATTCAATGATATAACAACATTAATATCCTCTGGGAGGAGGGTGAAATTCACCAGACCCATCTAGAGAAGAGTAAGGATAGAAAAAGTGCTCCTCCCATAGCCACATAGTCTCCAAAAAATTGGGAATCTCGCAGAGAACAAAGAGTGACTTTTGATCACTATATTTACTATTTTACCATAGGCAAACTCTATCAGTTCTCAATCTATAAAACACTAAGGGCGACATGTATGATCGGGCTTTTCGCCCGATTTCTGGCGTATTCTGCGCCTCCCGGCCCGAATCCCCCTGTCGGACGCAGGGATGCAGTGTTAGGCGCAGCGTTCGCCACTTTCAGCTGCGCCCCGCATGAAGGGGCGGGCAGTGGGCGCGGTGTGGAGCGGTGTAGGCGTCCCAGGGCGGGACGCGGCACGCTCGAAAACTCCGAGGCATGTACGATGGCGGCTCGCCAAAGCGCGGAGCAATGCAGCACTCGGCAGCTCCTACAAGCAGACCTGGTTTATTTTGGTCTAAATGCTCCGGCGGCGGCGAAGTGAAGCAAGATCGGAACATGCGAGGTAAAATAGAACAAGATCGCAACAGAACTCTCGGCGCTCAACTCCGACAAGCAGACCTGGTTTATTTTGGTCTAAATCCTCCGGCTGAAGCAGGATCGGAACATGCGAGGAAGCAGATAGAAGATCGCGACAGAAATCTCGGCGCTCCGCTCCGTGCAGCAGGAGTATGATTCCGAAAAAATCGCCTTTATAAAGGCAGAAAACAGTGTCAGAAAAGAGCTGAACCTCAAAAATAAAAAATCTTAAACAAAAAATCTAGAACGACGCAATATCAAGAATTAGGATATTGAAAATTGCCGGGAAATACAATAATTCAAATTCTGAAACCTATTCTCATTGGTCGGCATAAACCGGCCAATCAGAATAGGAGCGACAGTGAACCATTAAATCCTATGGAGAACGATTGACCAATTAGAATCAACGGCAGGACAGTTCAAAATACAGTAAAAATGCTGAAAAGAGCTGATTGGTTGAGCTAGCGGGGGCTTGGCTATCTCAGCCAATCAGAATAGGAGTGACAAAGACCCATTATAGCCTAGGGGGAATTTTGAACCAATCAAAATCCAAGGCGGGACAGTTCAAAATATAGTAAAAAGGCAGAAAAGAGCTGATTGGTTAATGCGGCGGGGGCTTGGCTAACCCAGCCAATCAGAGGGCGAGCTACTTCTCCCATTTAGTCTATGGAGAGATGGCCGCAATGCAATCTCGAGAATTGCCGGGAAATACAGTCATTCAAATTTTTTAAGCGCTTCTCATTGGTCGGCAGAAGCCAGCCAATCAGAATAGGAGCAACAAACACCCATTAAAACCTATGGAGAAGTTTTGACCAATCACAATAGGAGCGACAGTGTCCCATTATAAGCTATGGAGGAGAATTGACCAATCCCAATAGGAGCGACAGTGTCCCATTATTAGCTATGGAGGAGAATTGACCAATCCCAATAGGAGCGACAGTGTACCATTATAAGCTATGGAGGAGAATTGACCAATCACAATAGGAGCGACAGGGACCCATTCTAACGTATGGAGAAAAATTGACCAATCATATTCAGAGGCGGGACAAGTTCCAAAATACAGTAATAAGGCAGAAAAGAGCTGATTGGTTGAAGAGCGGGGGGCTGTCAGCCTTAGCACAATACAAGAGCGCGAGCTACTTCTCATAGAGTTCTATGGGGAAAAGATATTGGAGCGAGCTCTGTGATTGGCTAATTTAAAAGAGGCGCGGTTATTTAGGACCAATGGGAGACGCGAGCGACAGCTCCTATGGTTTTCTAGGCATTCTGAAAGAAACTGGACATGCCTCGAAATCTCCAAATGGATAAGACTAACATAAACGTTAATGTCCCGATGTGTATCTAAATCAATCAGAAATTTGGCTTCACGACAAAAAATTAGACTTACATAACATCATTTTCTTTTTCTTTATTTCGCTAGCCCAAGGATCATAGTAATAGGTGCCTACTGAAAATAAGAAATAAAAATGTTTTATTGAATACATGATGGTGTAAAGTCCGCGCGCCTCGCTAGTGTGGTGGGGTGCAGTAGCGGGGGACATGGGCGGCAGTGCGGCGCTTGCGCCCTTATGATTCGCCTCGAGGGGGTGCGCTCCTATACCTTGTGGGTAAAAGTTCCTGCGCCTCGCCAGTGTGTGTGGCGCAGTGCGGTGACTGCGCTGAACTTGTATTTCCGATACGAGACAGCTGACAGGCGAGGAAATCATTCATGATGTCCATGTGGAGTATGAATCCAATATTGCCTTTATAAGAGGCGGAAAACATGATCAGAAAAAAGAGCTCACACCTCAAAAAATAAAAAAAACAGTATCAAAATCAGTTTCCTCAAATCTAGAAGGCCGTAACATGGAGAATCGGCTATTATAAATAGCCTGGGAAATACAGTTATTCAAAATGTTGAAAGCTATTCTTTTTGGTCGGCACTAAACCAGCAATCAAAATAGGAGCGACAGTGACCCATTTAACTATGGAGGAGAATTGACCAATCAGAATAGGAGCGACAGGGACCCATTATTACCTATGTAGATAGACTTGAACAAATCAAAATCAAAGGCGGGAACGTTCAAAATACAGTAAAAAAGCAGAAAAGAGCTGATTGGTTAATCTAGCGGGGGCTCGTCCAGCTTAGCCAATCAGAGCGCGAGCATAACTTTCTCACTAGAGTTTATGGGGAAAATAAATTCAGAGCGAGCTCAGTGATTGGCTAAGTTAAAAGAGGCGCGGTTATTTGCGACCAATGGGCGAGAGCGAGCGACGCTCCTATGGGTTTTGTAATGCAATCTGAAAAGAAAACTGTACATGGTCGAAATCAAATGATTAAACACTACAGTAGTTGTACCGAATGTGTCCGTTAAATATGAAGCAACTAATATGTGGCTAACAAAAAATTTGATGGCCTCGAGATTCTTGTGGTCTATTGAGCGGCGATAGTACCAAGTGCAGCCGGAATGCTTTGTAATTTTGTAATGTGCTCGACGTTCGACAATGGCATCCCAGTACTCTCTTTTTCCTCAATGTTTGGTCCACGATACACTAACCTCCTCCAGCAAGAAATCCCGCTTGGAGGTCACAGGTTCAGCAAACCCCCATAGTCTGGAATATACTGATTAGCATTCCAACTCCAAGCCGGGCAAAACGTGAGTCAAAATGGGTGTTCGTCTAAAATCTGGTTTCAAAACATATGGCCAACCACAGGGCAACTCTGTTTATGCACATCCTGGGCAAAAACTCGCCAGGGGCAATCAAAGTGTCGCCACATATGCATTGGCTTTATGTGCTGTCACATTAGTTGATTTCAGGACTTACGATTACATTGGGGTAGTGGGATCATTTTTACAGGCACCAACATCTATATATTGCCCTTAGTCTGATTGTTCCAAATGTGTTCATGCCTTGAGGTCGTGTTCCATCCACTATTGATTTACGCTTTTGCACAATGTTTTCGTTAAAATACCCACAGGGTTTATCTTTCTCAATTACTGGCGTAATGCATTTCGCGGAGAAATCGTTCCGTAATTATGTTGCAATGACGGGACAAACGGTTTGTCACATATTTTCAAGGACATTCCGGAACGATTTGGCTGCTGCACAGATTATATTACACCGTGTGATAGAATGTGTTAAAATGGCTTGCTTTGTTGACATGAATTATTTAGCACCACACAAGACAAGTGGGGGCCAATAATTACATTTAGGTCGAAACAATTTTAGACCAATCACATTAATGAAAATATATGTCGGATTACCTAGACAAAATAGGCCCACTACCAAATGTATTTCCCCGGGACCTGGACCTTAACTAAATGTCCCAGCCCACATAAGCTGGTATCAAAAGCTTGGCCCTAATTAACAAAAGGTCAACATCAAAGTAACTGGGGTTTCTGGTTCTGTGGGTCACCTTGACTCCATGTGGTAAGCCTGGAATATTTGCCCATTGGTTTGCAATGCAAACGTTAACACCTGTTTGGCTATAAATTTCATACCCACTGAGCCCAAACAGGTCATCAAATCCATTGTTGCCAAGGTGCAGTGGCGTATGTGCTCTACATTATTGAAGTATTAAACATCACAGCCTTTATGGAGCTTGGCTGGGAGCAGAGGGAGCAGTTAAGACGTTCCATTACACACCCACACACACGTTTGTAGGCACATTCAAGTAAAGAATCCAGAAAACGGTTCAACCTAATGTGATAATCACAGGTGATTTTACTTAAATCATAATAACCAAAACAAAATTATATACACACACAAAATCACACATTTACTGTGAGGAACAGCAAAACCCGCAGGAAAGCCTGGAATTTCTGTCATTTCGGCCTCCTTGCGTTCCACCGCTCACAGCACTGCAAGGATTTGCAGACCTCTCCCTCTCCTGGGCAGTTGGGTCAGTTGGATGTCTGGATCATGTGGCTACGGGGGTAACCGGCTCAAGTGAAGAGTCCATATTATCCTGTTTGTGCAGGGTGTGAAAGAGAGAAAATTTTTGGTCATGATGGCAACCCTTAATGACATCCCATGTCCCTCTCTAGTTTGCAGTTGCTAAATCATCAGCCATCAACTGTTGTCAAGGTCACCAAAGTATGTGTGTTATCAGCCTGGCCGGTTTTGGCAAGCAAGGAAGCTGAGATTCCCCTGATATTTGGGAGGTTTGTGTATCCTGGTGTCGTCAGTATAGGAATGTTGGTTGCCCACCTTGTGCCTGGTGAAGGACAATGACTATGTGCAATGCCTCTTTTGGAAACACACCACCATTGTTTGTATCTCTTAAACATGATGGGCCACCATGAATGTGTGTAAAGTATGGTCCACTTACTGTATCTGGCTCCGGCCCTTCGTCACCTTCCTCCCCAGTCACCTCCAGGGCAGTGTGGCAACTGCTGTCGTGCTGCTGACTTCTTCGCTGTTGAAAGATGAGAACATACACAACTCAGGGACATAGTTCAAAACCCTTTTCCCTGCTACAGGAGAAATAAAAATTTTTACATTTATCCTTTTTTTGCTTGTCAACGTAGGGTTCTCTAACACCCAGATGCACCAACATGGTGTGGGTCCTACTGGTGGGTATTAGTCAGACCAATCAGAGCACACACTTTGCAAAACATATGTGGGTGTTTTTGGGTAAAAGGGCTAGCTTTGCTTGCCGAAAAATCTTATTTTTTACAAGGGTAACATGTCCGGGTGGGGCCAAAAAGGGTGATGGTGACTTTTGCTCTCAAACTGCCCCACTCCCAACACAGGTGTCCAAACAATGGCCATTGAAATGGGCCAGGGGTTCGAAAACATTTCAAATTGTTTCGATGGTTAGGCCATATCCTCCACGCAGTTCCACTTCAACAATTGGGTGGAAATGCATCGATCATATGTCTGTGGATTAGTGGTCTAAGTTGCCCACCAAACAAATGGCCACCCCTCCACCAGCACACATAACTTGGTGGAGTTGTATTGAAAGCCCTCCTTACCTTCTTCTTTGCGTACTTGGCTCACCAGACGCCAAAAGACCGTTGCGCGTCTTAAACGTACCGTTTTTCGATTTGACCGGAGTGTGGTCGGGGGCCAAATCGGTCCCGGAGCTCTTTCGCCAGCTTGACCATGATTGCCCCCTTGCGCACATTTCTGTGCCTTGGGGGCAAAGCATCATACTGCTCCCTCCTCAGCACCCGGACAATGTGCACCAATTCAGCGCTTGAAAATTGGGCACGAGTCCGGCCGAGTTGTGGCGGTGCAATTGCCTGCACTGGAGCTGCAAGAATGGGCCAAAGGAGGAGGTTAGTTACATTGGGTTATGGAGGTAAGTCATCAACAGCTAAGTCGTTGTCCTACATAATCTGTTCCTGCCAACATAGAATGGGGACAAACTAGTGTGTGTGTCCTTGGTTGGTTTGGCATAGTTGGTGTGGTTAATCAAGACAGTACTGGAAGCTCCCATTGGTACCACACCCAAATGTGGTTGGTTGCAGGTCCCAAGTGGTTGAGGTAATATTGTTCCAAACAAGTGTTTGAGGGCCGGAAATTAATGAGCTGACAGCAGGGAGAGACCTCACAATGGTTGGGGGAAGGTCACTTTACCCCATAAGTCATGGGTACCTCACATGAAGGCGAGTTTGCATTAGCCCAGAAAGAAGGAGACATTCCGGGTAACCTTGGCGCTACAAGTTCCCTAACCAAAGCCACAATCATGTGTGTCCCCCACACAGTGCAATCGTTGGGGGAGCAATTATTTGGGTCTGCAAGTTGAAGAAGTGTTCTGTCTGGAAGTTGGATGGGGGCTGTTTTGGATGTGGTTGACCTACCGACACCGCTTGGTCCTGCTGCCTCCATGTCTGCAGTTCTGGTTTTTTTTCCCCTTAACTGAATATTCGCCTTCAAAAGAAAATATACAAGGGCAAGTCAGGTTCCACAACAGCTCATTGACAGACACATGATCAGCAAGACGGAGTGAATGAGGTTGGCACACAGGCCTAAAAGTAAAATGGTACAATTATGTGCCCTAGGGCCCATCCTTCAATAGATGGTTGCGTACGGGTGCCAATGTGAAGCAACTTGCCATTCACCAAGGCAAGTAAGGCGTCCTTTTATGGCCACTTCAGGGTCATGTCACTTTGGCCCTCAGTGGCTTTCAAAAACTGAAACACTTCCGGCCCCTCTAGTGTCCCCTATGTAAGGGTCCAGACAATGAAGTTGACCCCTCCTTGTAGCCGTGAGCTAGGTGCCGCTAATACACGCTGTCAATGTAGCCTTCAACCCTGCTGCCCTCAAACGGAATAGTGCCTGTGCATACTACAACTCAAAATATGCATTATTAAGCATATCCTTGCCAACACACTTACATATTGTTCCACATACTTGGGCAGTCGGCTATGTCTACACTGCAGTGGACCAAAAAAGCTTAGACAAGTAATGGGCCCAACATGTCATTAAAGGGCATTTTGGGTCCATGGCTGGCCAAAGAGCTGGACCCAAGGGCCCTTGTTTGGGGAATTGGTTACTTTGGGTTTTTTTCGCTGGGGGCCATATTATTTTTTGGTGGTGTTTTTTCCTTTTTGGTTAGGTATGCATACATAAAGCCATTGTATGAAAACTGCGCCCTCCCAAAGGCCCAACAAATATTACACTTTGCATTTATCGTGAGCTGTTGTTGTTTGTGGGTTTGGGTGCTGACAAATGTCGGTTGCTTTTGGCCCCCAAAACAGAGCTTTGGTGACAGATGTTCGCCCTAAAGGCCCTTGTGCCCCTTTTTTTTAAAATATACCATTATGTTAACATATTTGTGTTGCAAGACCCGTCGCTTGGTTGGTTTGGATCAAACACATTGCTTAAACAATGATTGGCCAAGAACGCATTTGGTCATTGAGTTGCCTGCGGGAATCAGTGGATTGGCCAAAGGACAAGTACGGCCAAATCGGTGCAAAAGCAGTCTCTTTGAGCCATCAGGCTAATCATTTCTGGGCGGCAAAAAAATGGTGGAAAAACTTTCAACCCACCAAAGTGACCCAAAATGTAAATTTGGAAGCCAACCTTGTTTCCAAATTGCGGAGCAAACAAAGCATCATAATTTTCTTCTAAAGGTAACAAAGGACACAGCAGATACTTCTTGGCATATTTGAATGTGTCTAACCTTTGGCCCAACCACTCGAGGTGGTACTTGGATCTTCTGGGAGGGTTAGCATAGAAACCTTGTGACCAAAAAGGCACAGCGCTTTACATAGACTCCTGTGGAGTGCCCTGATGTAGCATTTGGTCGATCATGTGCCAAAACCAGACCAGAGTTAAAAAACAACACTCCAAAAACCATCAGTGTAGACAGCAGGACGTTTTTCCCTTACAAGGCAATGGAAGCAGATTACAATATATTTGGCTGCCTTAGAAGAAACGGCAACACGTTGAGAAAATTGTCTAGTTTCTGTGCAGTGTAGACATAGCCTTACCAATACTGCCTGGGAAACAAAGGGACAGGTTGGAAGGAAATCAGGACTCAATTATCCCTGGGCACTGCGCTGGGCCCCACTTCACTAACTATTCCAAAATGCTTCACTCTCTCACCTGGGAAGGTAAATTGGCTCATTTATATGTATTAGAGAGGGTCAGGTGATCGGCCCTACAATGCTAACAATGAGGAGCCAAGCCAATCGCCCAAACAGCTGCGTCGGGCGCAGCTGCGTCTACAGTGGGCGGCGCTATGTCAACGCAAGCCTTATGGTTCATGTTCATGCGGCTTATAAAGGCGCCCTTTGCGCTGTGTCTTTATATTCATCTTGCGCTTATGATCAGAGAGATAGCACGGGCAAAGGACGCAACTGCATTCATCGGTATGTACCCACGGCCGGGACGGACGTGTCCACTTCAATGTGCTGAATGCTGGCGCGGTTCTGCCTCAGCGGCCACAGGCCAGTGGGAGTCAATTACTATGGTTTGACAATGCCTGTTGCATTGGCAAATCGTGGGTAACGATGGGACGCACGAGCAGCACATCGGCGCCTGCAAGGCGCATCTGCGGCTCGACTCTGGGGCGCCAGTTGTACAAACTGAAGAAATGTGTAGAAAAAGGGGCTCCGTTTACATTAAAACAAAAATATGGAAGATCGCTCCACAAATCAATCTCAGCGCCGTGAGGCATGGAGTGTGATCGTACTCCACGTATTTATTTGTTGTAAACTGTTATACGCAAAACAGCAAAAACCTTCTACAAACATACAGCAATCAAATCACTAACAACGTGTTTGGCGCCATCCCCGGTGCGACATCAGGAATTGCGATATGGTAAACAGCCGTGAAATAGTGTACTTCCAATTCAGTAAGCTATTCTCATTGTTCGGCCGAAACCAAACAATCCGAATAGGAGCGACAGGGACCCATGATAAGCTATGGAGAAGTATTGACCAATCACATACAAGGGCGGGACAGTTCAAAATACAGTAAAAAGGGAAAATGGTGTTTGGGTTAAAGGGCGGGGGCTGCCAGTTAGCCAATCAAGCGCGAGTACTTTTTATAATTTCTTGGGGAAAAGGGAAAATTGTGAGGAGCTCTTGATTGGTAAGTTAAAAGAGGCGGGGTTTATTTGGCCCAAAAAGGGAGAGCGAGCGAGCTTTTTGGGTTTTTAAGAAATCTCATTAAATATGTACAGGGATAAACCCAAGTCGAAGGCTCACAAAAGTAGTCCCCGATGTGTATACGTAGAAATCTATGGGAAACGCCCACCCCCCACTCCAAAATGCCCAATAAAAAATGTACCAATCTGTTTTTTCTTCCCCCCCTTTTTGGCGAATGGCCCCCTAAAACTTCGAAAAACCCACAAAAAGGGGTTTCCGAATTGTTCCGGTAATTAGTCCCCCCCATATCATTGCCATTTTATATACAGATAGGACAATTTCTAGAGTGTTTCCCTTGGAATTTCGAACAGGCATTTTTTTAAAATTGCATTAGAAAACCCATAGGATGTCGTGTCCCCCATTGGTCCAAAATAACGGTTCTTTTAAATTACCTATCACAAACGAGCTCGCTTTGCTTTTGTTTTTCCCCCATAAAACTTATGAAAGGTAGCCCCGGTGTTTGGTACCGGGACACCCCCTTTCCCCAACCAATCACGTCCGAAAATAGCCCCCATAGACAGTAAAATTTTTAGGCCTTCTTGCCCCCTTCTTTCTCCATTAAAAAAGCCCCCAAACACTGTTGGGGGATTCATTTGGCGTGGCTCAACCCAATCAGTCTTCGATTTTGCTGTTTTTTAAATGTCCCCCTCTGATTTTGATTGGTAAAAAATTTTTCCCCAAGGGTTTAAATGGTATTTCGTCTATTTTGATTGGTTTTTTTGGCCCCCCAAGAGAACACTTACGTTTTTGTTTACTGTTTTTCCCCCGGCAATTCTTCTTTTTGAAATTCATGGTTTTTTGAAAAATTTTAAATTTGAATTTACAAATTTTTTTTTAGTTGGGAAAAACCCTTTAATAATTTTTTTTTTTTATTCATTTCTCCATTTCCGCAGGATGACGCCGAGTTCATTTCGCCCATCCCATAGACTACAATGGGAAAATAGTTTGCATTGATTGGCGGGGTGCCAAGCCCCCCCTAGTTAACCAATCAGTCTTTTTGATTTTTATGTATTTTTGAACTGTCCGTTGATTTGGATTGGGCAAACTTTTCCCCCTGCTCTTAAGGTTCCCCGTCGCTCCCCTTTGGTTTGTTTGTTTTTGGACACCAATGAGAACGTTGGAGAATGTGAAGGAGGATTTCCAAACAAAATTTAAATTCTCCAAGAGTGAGACCCCTGTAAATGGGTCCAAAAAGCTTAGTTCCTTTTTTGCCAGATAAATTTTCACTTTATGTGGCCAACATCATGGAGAAACTAACTACTCAAGTGTAATTTGTTGGCAAAGTAACTCCGGGAATTTTCGATTTCAGCCCGGGGATCGGGGCTGCCGGGTTTTGGTGTCTTTGGAGAACCCGGCACCCCGACAGGCGCGGCGCGGGCCCGAACGTTCCGCACCGTTTAGGTTGACCCCATGAGGGCTACAGGAAGTTTTTCATTGGGGGGATACCTTGGGGTGCTTGGCTTTTGGGGGGGGGGAATGATGTGTGTCAACCCGTTTGAATACAGGGATGCTTCTGGCGGAAATGAAAGCTGATATTTTGACTTGGCCCAAACAGTGCTGATGGTTTGGGGTTGTCATGGGTTTATACTTGGGGCATGAAGTCTGGGCCAAAGCACACTAGTGGCCGCCAACATCACTGAGCTATCCAAATCTACCAGTGGTGCTTTCTGGTTTCTACATCCAAAAACAACCACTTGGGAGTGGTCAAGCACATTTTTGCCCATGCCCTATTTTATCACTCATATGTGTTTTAAGACTATTAAACAGTTAAAACCATTATTTGTTTTTTGATAGTTACATTACATTTAACGGGTTGGGGCAGCCTAGTGTAATGGGCAAAGTGCGCGGATGAGAAAGGCTAAAGGTCGCTGAACAACATGACACATTTGCAAACATTGGGTGTTGGGTGGCAAAAGTTTGTTTGGGCGATGGGCTAAATTGGCCTATCCCACTCAAGGGTGCTCTCTTTCCCAGTTGGTCAACAACCTAATCCTCAAACCACACATAGTTTGCCAGGTGAACTCCACACAACCAAGCATGCTTTTGGTTACCACCAAAAAAACACAAGAGGGCCATTGTCACACACTACCTACATGGGTCTGACATGGATCGGGAATGGGCTGACCAAGTCAGCACACAGCATTTTTGGGATAACGAAAAAAGGTGACATAACGTTGGAAATGTCCTATCTTGCCCACATCCGGGAAGGCTGTCACACTTTGGCAGCTGCCAAACGTATTCGCCAAATGTTAGGTGACCTAATACTAAATAACAGCCGTCAAGAGCCCAACCATCTTCGGATGTGTGTAGAATATTAACACTGAGGCATTTCTCAAAAGACTAGAACACCAGGGAACAATCACCCCTCCCAAGTCGGGCCCACATGTCTGAAAATTTGCAGTCTCCCAATGACTTTGGTGACATTAGCAACCAATCAGGACACTACTTGCATTTCATTTTTGTGTTTTGGACAACGGAGAGTGGCGCTGGGATTGGTTGCTAAGGGCCACTAAGTGATTGATGTACGAAGTCCGGTTTCAACATGACACCCTTAGAGCCTTGTGAAACCGTTTTTGTCTTGCCAGAACCCCACCAAAAAATAATTCCAAAAGGGCCAGGGCACTAAGTTGTGACTCCTGGATGACCAACAGTTACGTGGAATCTAGTGAAATTAACAGATCCAAGCTGTTACATAACACTAAATGACACAAAAGCAGTGAAAAAGGAAACAGATTTTCATTGCACAATTACATTGAGTCATCCAAACCCAAACTTCCAGAAAATACATCAACTAAAAAAAAAAAAAAAAAAAGACCAGCAAGGCCCAAGTGTGGATGCCCACATTTGGTTGTAAGTGTAAACAAATATGTATGTGGCCCAAAAGATTAAGGCAAGTCCACTTGCCATGTTTTCATAAACCAGGCTGTGAAGCATTGAGGGTAACCAGCTTGGAGGAGCCAACACAGTGATCTGAGGCCCATGGGCCCCACAGAAAGGCCAACTAAAAGCCACTTAACGAGTCAACCCCTCAAGTCAACTAAGGGTGATTTTTGGCCATTTGAGTCTGTTAACATTTGAGGTGCTTGGCACACAGTTTGAGGCAGAAACGTGTGCCCAGCTACCCACGACAAGGTGACCTCAATCAGATGGTGACCCCTACACGTCCCAAAAAAAAAAAACCCCAACCTGTTGCCACTTGAAAAAACACAAAAATACAAGCACAACATATCTTCTGCTGGCACATGTTTAGCCAGGGTTGCCTCATGGCATTGCGACGACGGCTTGTGGATTGGGCCGGTACGCTCTTGCCCTGGTCATTATACGTCCTTGTTCTTTCTCTTGGCACGTGTGGCCATTGGGTGTAGGAACCTTCTGCCACTGCCCCAGGTGACAGGTTCTATCTCCTTCTCTAACATACCACTGCCATGGTGGCTGATGAAGAAGTAGATGGAAAGTGGCTAAGAGGTGTGCCCTCTTGGACGAAGCGTTACCGGCTCCATCACATTACTTATATACTCCCACTGCGTAGCTACAGTGTATGTTTGAACCCGGGGGGGGGATTTAGTGGCGGCTACAATCCCCGATCCAGAGGCATCCACAGCAACTGGCTAGCGGGCTTGGATTTAAGTACTGGGATATGTTACCCCAGCTCCAGAGCCACTCGCATCATACTTGAAACGTGCCCATGATAGTCATGAGCTCCAACCGCTTTCTTTCCATCAGGGCATCCGTGCGTTCTTTATTCCAGAGCCATCAAAGTTACTATACGCTGCAGAGCTCCTGTAGTAGAAATTTGGAAGCTTGGGCTGGTGGTGGGCGGCTCAGGTGCGGCATCTTCCCACAGCACTGTACTCTTCACAGGCTGCTCTGCAATCATTGCTTTTTATACCACCCAAAAGAAAGGAGAGAAAATATATTAAGCACTAAACAGTAAAAGGGGAATTGTGGGGGGTGACATATCAGTTCCTCTAACCGTAATTAGGCATACAGACAACATTATTTAGCACTTAGGTCATTAAGGAGCAAAGTATGTGAGTGGACCAATGTCCCCTATTCCAAGAAAGACACAGCATGCAGTATGACAAAACCAAGACGATTGCTAGTAAAGCATGAAGGCAGACTTCAACAATTAAGTGGGAATTGGGAGTGAAACACAGTGGTTGAGGTGGCAGGGGTGAATCAGGAGGACAGGTCTTCATATCCCCCAAACACACTATTAATCCCGGACATAGTTTGGAGCCAAAGCCACCCAAAACATGAACAGCCCTTTGAATTTGGGGTCGATAGTTTCAAAGGCTGAAAGTGGTGTGCGGAGGATAATAGCTGCTATGGGGTTTCTCTGACACTACCTCGAGCTGACAACAACCTCAGGAGGCATCTCCCAAGGCAAGGTTGCCAATAACATCTCTGGAATCACACATAAACCATTATCGTTTGAAAGCTGGCTTGGTGCACAGGTCAAAGGGGTGTTGCAGGTATTATCGTCAAATACCAAAAACAAGAGTAAACATGCCCTGGCTCGAATTGACACTGACAGGTTTGCTTGCCCTTAATACCAAATCACTTTCCAACACGGACCAAACATTGCAGGGCCAAATTGGCAGGTAATGTGTGGACCGACAAACAAGTCACCTAACTGCACACTTATATACCTGGGACAAACAGCTTTGAAAGGCTCTGAAAGAAGTACATGTACACAACAGGCATTTTGCTAACCATAAATCGGCCAATTGACAACGCAAACATATTTTACGTTGAGACAATTATACAGTCTGCACCATGAGCAGACTATGTTGAAGTATCCTGACAGCAAGGAACACGTGTCTTAGAATCTAAGAAAAAACAGGATCAAAAACAAAGGTGTTGAAAACTTAGGTGTGAAAAGTGACATGCAGTAAGATGCCTTGTTACAAACAGAGCAATGTGAGTTCAAATTGAGGTCTCTCAATAGCAGACCATAAACGACAGATGATCACACCTACGTCACAATGCGCAACTATAGACAATTATCACAGTTAACACATTGACAAGATACATGGTTGCCCTTTCGAAGGTACCCTGATTAACAGTGGGTGTTTGACATAGAGAGAGCCAACCAACACAACAGCCCATTAGACAATGCCTCCCTTGTCATACCCTATCACATCCAAAATTCACACCCCACCTCCACAACCCACAACATCCTTCAAGCAGCCCTCCAAACATTTGTACTACCAGAGTGAAGACGCAGGACATTGACGGCTCCAACACCTCGTAACCAGCCGTGGTCGAAGGTGGCAGCCACCTGCCGATCCAAGGCATCAAAGCCGGCATCAAAGACTGGGCCGCCTCAGCCAGCCACTTCTTTACACCTCATACCAGCTCTTGCGGCACGTTGGCGGTGGCCTGCCCAACCCCACTCATGGGTTGACACGCCTCCGCGATGGAGCGCACCAAACTTGTCTTTCTCAACATGGGAACCTGCTCAGAGAGCCGGCCAAACAGGCGGGAATGATTGGCCAAAATCTAGGGAAAAAGAAAAACAGTGTGTCAAGAACAGCCCTTACACCCATGCAATTGAGTGCTGCTAAATACCAATAACCTTGCCTACAATGCGGCTGAAAATGGCTAACACAAAAACGCAAGCTAACACCAGAGGCAGAACTGGCGAGGAAGGGGAAAGAAACACTACAAAGCCAGTCACATATATCATAATTAGACTTGATGTAAACGGCTGCCCTTGTAGGCAACACAACGTCTCTGGAGGCCCAACCAAAATAAGGCACAAACTTCACACATCCCATTACCCAAAATATGGGTGCAAGGAGGCCGGCCCCATCCCCATCTAACCAACATAACCACCCATTGGGGAGATCAATCCTGAGTTTATAGACATTACTCCAAGCAAGGCTGCAGTATTAACTAGTTGGCAATCATTGCCCTTGACACATCACTTACCTCCTCAAGCAGAATCTGATTCTCCATGGGCAGAAAAGTTGCGACTCTTGCTGCCCCTGCCCCTTGCGACTCCTCCCAGGCCCACCAGAAGAGCAGGTGTAGAAGCTCGGGGACGAGAGCAGCAGATGAGTAAATGCCGCCAGGGGAGCAAAGCAGCAGTGGAATAATGGTCCTGAGGAGCCAGACCGCTGCGACTTCATTTGGGGAGCGTGGCATAATAGCAAGAAGGCTGGGATCACTGTGGCTTGTGTACCCAGTAAATGAAGGTGGGCAGCTGGCGGATCAACCCGTTCCCAACTTGCCAATCACCGCCAAACCTCGTCCATACAAATGCATAGGAATGCTGAGGGTACACTCGATCTGAGGCTCCCAGGCCCATGGCACTGGTTGAATCCTCCTATTGAATAGAGGCAGCAACGACAGGTGAATCAGAACGACGTTTTTATAATCAATTGAAAGACCGCATCTAAGCGCCGAAATTCTCCGCACTGCGCCTCACACACTAGTGAGGATCGTTAGAGTTCATACCGCAGGTACTGACGCACCTCGGCCGCCGCATAATACTGAGGCGGCAGCTTTCCATTGACAAAATATGTGGAAAACGTCAAAGATGTAAAACTTATTTCAATGAAATCATGTTGTTCTTGCTTTATTTGCGTTCTCCCCAGATTATTGATCATTGCATAACGAAAACAAAGGAATCCAAATGAACACACTGATTTCATATTTCGTAGTTATTTTCGTGAGGCCAAGAGACTGCTAATTTTTATATACACATCGGGACAAATTCTGTGGTGTTCTGATTTAATTTCGCCCATGTCTAGTTTTCAAACAGATTGCATGAGAAAACCCATAAGAGCGTCGCTCGCTCTCCCATTGGTCCAAATAACCGCGCGTCTTTTAAATGAGCCAATCACAAAAGAGCTCGCTGTGCATTTGTTTTCTCCATAGAAATATATGATAAAAGTAGCTCGCGCTCTGATTGGCTAAGCTGGACGAGCCCCCTCTAGCTCAACCAATCAGCTCGATTCATTCTGCCTTTTAACAGTATTTTTTGAACTGGCCTGCCTTTGAAGATGATTGGTCAATTTTTTCTCCATAGTTTAAATGGGTCCCTGTCGCTTCCTATTCTGATGTGGGTCAATTCTTCCTTCCATAGATATAATGGGCCACTGTCGCTCCATTCCTGATTGGCTAATTATGGCGACCAATCAGAAGAGCTTAAACAATTTGAATGACTGTATTTCCCAGCAATTCTCTCTATTGCAATTCCCTATGTAGCGCCGGTCTCGGCGACAAACGCGCGGTTAGGGATTTTAAGAGTGCTTTATTTGTAAGAAGGTTTTCAGCGCTTTTATCTGATAATAATTTTGCACTTACTAAAAAATGATTTTTTTATTCATGACTTCATGCCGCACGGCGCTTAGCCCGAGATTGCATTTGCGGGCATCTCTCCAGTTAGACTACAATGGGAGAAGTACTCGCGCTCGTGATTGGCCTGGGATTAGCCAAGCCCCCCGCTAGCTCAGCCAATCAAGTTCTTTTTCCTCTGTCCTTTTTACTGTTTTTTGAATGTCCCGCCTTTTGATTTGATTGGTTCAAAATACTGCATAGGATATAATGTGGTCTTTGTCGCTCCTATTGTAATTGGTCAATTCTCCTCCATAGCTTATAATGGGTGTTTGTCGCTCCTATTCTGATTGGCTTCTGCCAACCAATGAGAAGTGCTTAAACAATTTGAATGACTGGTATATCTCCCGGCAAAGTCCTCTCTATTGCAATTCCCTAAGTAGCGCCGGTCTCGGCGAGAAACGGCGCGGTAGGGATTTAAGGCTTTATTTGTAAAGAAGGTTTCAGCGCTTTAATCTGATAATATTTTGCACTTACTAAAAATGATTTTTTTATTCTACATCATGCCGCACGACGCTGAGCGCGAGATTGCATGAGCGCCAGAACTCTCCAAGACTCAATTGGGAGAATAGCTCGCGCTCTTGGATTGTTTTGGGATAGCCAAGCCCCCGCAGCTCAGCAAATCAGCTCTTTTCTGTCTTTTTTTACTGTATTTTGAAGTGCCCCGCCTTTGAATTTGATTTGGTTCAAACTTCTCCATAGGATATAAAGGGTCTTTGGTCGCGTCCTATTGTGATTGTTTAATACTCCTTCATAAGTTAGAATGCCACTTTGCTCCAATCTGATTAGCTGTTTATGGCCGATCAATGGAGAATCGAATAAACTATTTGAATGACTGTATTTCCCGGCAAATTCTCCTCTATTGCAAATTCCCTATGAAGCGCCGGGTCTCGGCGACAAACGCCGCGGTTAGGGATTTAAGTCTTTATTTGTAAGAAGTTTTCAGACGCTTTATCTGATAATATTTTACACAAAAGATGAATTTTTTATTCATACTTCATGCCGCCAGCGCTGAGCGCAACGAGATTGCATGGCGCAATCTCTCCATAGACTGATACAAAGGTAGAAGTAGCTACGCCGCTCTGATTGGCTGAGATAGCCAAAAGCCCCCGCTCACCAAATCAGCTCTATTTTCTGCATTTTTTACTGTATTTTGAGCTGTCAGCCTTATGATTTTGATTGGTCAATAGTTCTCCATGAGGTTATAAATGGGTCCCTGTCGCTCATTCAGATTGTCCGGCTAGCCAAGGCCCCGCTACCCCAGCTCATCCAATCAGCTTCTATTCTGTCAGCATTTTACTGTAATTTTTAACTGTCCCGTCCCCGCCTTTGATTTTGATTGGGGTCAATCGATCGCCATAGGTTTTAATGTTCTCCTGGTCGCTCCTATTCTGATTGGTCGTTTAATGCCGCCCGATGAGAATAGCTTTTCTGAATTTGAATTTACTGTATTTTCCCGCAATTTTCCAATATCCTAATTCCTTGAATTAGGATATTGGAAAGTGATTTTGTTTTATGTATTTTTTTTTTTTATTTTATGGTTTCAGCTCTTTTTCAGATAATGTTTTCCGCCTTTATAAAGGCGATTTTTGATTCATACTCCGCACCGACATGTGGAATGATTTCTCGCTGTTCTCCAGCCTGTCTCGCATCGGAACAGATTTTCGGCGCAGTCCGTTCTGCGCCTAAGTCCCGCAATGCACCCCACACACTGGCAAGGCGCGGTGAACTTTTCCCCGCATGTATGAGCGCACCTCCTCGGACGGCGAATCTTCGGCGCAGCGCCGCACTGCGCCCCTGTCCCCGCCCTGCGCCCCCCACACTGGCGAGGCGCGGCGGAATTTTCCACGCATGTATGAGTGCACTACCTCCGGCGACGATTCTTCGGCGCAGCCCCGCACTGCGCCCAGGTCCCGCACTGCGCCCCCCACACTGGCGAGGCGCGGCGGACTTTTCCCCCCATGTATGAGTGCACTAGCTCGGGCGGTGATTCTTCGGCGCAGCCCCGCACTGCGCCCAAGTCCCGCACTGCACCCCCCCCACTGGCAAGGCACTGCAGACTTTTCCCCGCATGTATGAGTGCAGTACCTCCGGCGGCGAATCTTCGGCGCAGCCCCGCACTGCGCCTAAGTCCCGCACTGCGCCGCAAACACTGGCGAGGCGCGGCAGACTTTACATGGAATGTATGAGCGCGCCCTGGCCCCGACATAAATCAGGCGCAGATTTCGCCGGAAAACCGGTGGAAAGTTGCGCCCCGACGTGGCGAGATTCATACATGTCGCCCATTATCTTTATTCTACAGGTCAGTATGATTCTAAAAATTTTCTTCATTTTGTTTTGCAGAGACCACAATAATATCCTCTGCCCTCCACCAAATATACCCCATGTAATCTTCCTAGACAGTCTGTGGGATCCACAGTTGAGAGCCGTTAATCTAATATGGGAAAGCAGCTTGCAGTATACTAACTGCACTATTTGAACTAGAGGGGAAAATAATCCTTTGATGCTCTATTAAGGGTGTGTCCTTTAGGGGGTGTTAACACAGCTTAATATTTACGGTGTGTAATGTTGCGCCATAAACACGTTTGTTGCGTTGTTGACATAACGCGCTTGCAAGCACAGTAGCCCACACTTCTCTTTCCCACACGTAAAATGTACACTGCAGTAAAACAGACTAAATCATGGGTACAAGTAAGCACAAAGTGTAAAAGTAAGCATACTCTGGTCCATGACCATGTAATTAGGGATTACTATGCAACACTTTTATTTTATTTCTTGTGTTGATTGTGTTGCGTTGTTTATTTTGAGTGGGGAGGTGCGTGACCTAGGAATGAAAAATTCGCTATTGTGCTCATTCCATGTTGGCATTTTTTGGGGATATGGCTTGGGATATTGTATGTGATCTGGTGGGGTTTTTGTCCCCATCTGGCCTTGGCCACAGCCATACAGAAAAGGAAGCTGAAGGACACAAAAGCTTTAAAGTAAGATTAGCTGCAGGACCATTTGGCTCTACAAGCTTCAGCTATGGCTAGTTACTATTCTTGACGAACAAGGATAACAAGCATGAGCAAATATACCAGAAAGAAAACTGTGGCAAAAAGGGTAAAAATGGTTTTCGCACTAGGCTGTTTCATTGAGTCACAAGCAGTTTCATACTCACCCTGTCTGCTCAAGCTGTGGGTGGTTCTATAACAGTGATTAGCATATACAGCATCTCTGTAAGTAGCTGAGCCATTACATTGACAAGTGCAGGGGAGGTTATCTCCTTAGTAAACACAAGGTACATGTGCTATGAGGACTGAAAACAATGGCTTATTTGTAATCTTGTGAGAGATAATTAGTTTGCTAAATCCATCCATGGGGTGACATCACTCCCTGTTTTTAGCTCTCTGCTCTAATCTGATAACGTAGTTATAGTCTGGTATGCAGGTTACCTTAGAAACCTGTGTGCACTCAGGGCACATAAAATATCTCTTATCTCATGACTAAAGTAAAATCTGTGGACCAATATATTTAGAAAAAATCTCCATCTAACTGTCCCTTCATTTAGAAAGCTAATCTTTGTAGTGGGAAAACCCCTTTAAGGCATCCACATAATCCAAAAGGAAAAAATGTTTTTGTAGCAAAAATTACAATTGTTTACTCAGAGCTCAACTACTATGTTTAGGTATGTGGATGCATACAGTTCTAGAAGTTTCAATTTTTAATTGATAGTGTGTAACATCATTCCACCAATTTACTGCTGTGGAGTTAGTATACCTATTAGCCCATGACCTAGAAGAGCAAAAGGTTAATGTAAAATTAAATAATGTCTATAAATCACACAAACAAATACTTGTTTTTCTCTAAAGTCAATAGAAGTACCAACCTGAGAGGCCTCCAATTACATTTACGAAATGGTCCTAAAATAAGCTTGGTAATTGTGTCTGTCAATGGATTTAATAGGACCCAAGGTAAGAATGTAACAAATGCTTACTTAGCAACCAGCTTTATATGCTTTTTATGATACTTTATAGGCTATTCTTGAACTAAACTACATTTGTTGGAGTAAGTTAGGCCATGTTTATTAGGAGAAGAAGAGATAAAAAAAAAAAAAAACCTGAATAGTATCTAGTGACAAAATTGTGCAGAAAGAGAGAGAAGTCAGTTAATAGAATTTTGTCAGTTTATTTGGTTTGTGTGACAGATACAGCAGCCAATAATGCAGTGCCTTCCCAATTAGAGAAGTAGGTTCAATTTAAGTCCTAAGAGATGTCCAGGAGTCCCACAGGAAAGCAGGAGAATTTAGAAAACAATACAGGAGGCTTTGCACAGCCTATTATGCAGAAAAGTTGAAACTGGTACCCATGTAACAGTTTGCACCAAGTCTATTGCATTGTTTCCTCATGTTATTAAGGGGCACATGTTTCTAATTAGTTTAGCCCATTCTATACTGTCTATAATCTGGAAGGAGAAATGTATGCCTGCTTTAAGCAGAAATATGTTTGCACCACTTTTTCCACCATTTTACCGACCTAAAGCATAATAATGAATTTGTCAGATTAATGTTGGTCACTAGAGATGGGCGAATTTCCCGAATTACTTCGGGACTAGTGTTGAGCGATTATTATCGACAAAGTTGAAATCGGCACGGTATTTACGTTGATCGGATTTTGTCGATCACGCGATAATTTAGGTTAAAATCTGTGCATAATCTTTTAATATCGCCGCCATTTTCGGGACGCTTCCTGTTGTATTTTGGCGCCAGCCAAATCGCGCTTACAGAACCTAGAGAGGGTGAGATGGTGTTGTGGAAGTCATGGACTGGGATGTGTTAAGGTTGCGATTGGCTGGAAAAAGCACATGACCTCGTTTTACATAGAACAGCCCTGCTTGTTTCATGATTCGGTGTCGTGTGTCAGCGTCTAATAGCTGTGGAAGTGCGCTCTGCCTCTGTCAAAAAAGATCAGCAAACCGCTCAGCGGAAAATTATTCTATTTGTTCACAGAGGAGGACTGCTCTAGTTTAGATTGTGATCCTTAGTGAAACTTGTTAGATTCAGAGAATTTGCAGATTTTAGGTTGTTAGGCAGAGAATTTTAAAGGAGCATCTACCGCTGTAAAGTCACATTGGAGGTCGGAGGGGGGGGGGCCCGCGGACGAACACAGGACATTGCTTTATAAAGATACTGGATATTGTACAGCCAAAAACCACCCTTTGTTTAGAACATTGCCATTGGCTTTTCTTTTTGGGATACGATCTTTTCTAGTGTTACTGCAGGTCTATTTGTTAGGTGCAAAAACTCCTCTTTTATTATCAGTATACTTTCATATAGGTGTTCTTTTTCAGTTTTGCCCTGTCCAGCTTTGTTGATATAGCCCAACTTGCAAGTTAAATTTGGATTCCAGCATTTTGTGTCACCTCTGGTTGGATGGTTCACTAAAAAAAATTACTTTTTTGGATTCCCGTTTCATTTCATGATACGTGTTTTTTTCACTTTGGCGATTGCCTGTTTGTTGTATAGAGCCACCTTGAAGTTATTTAAATTTTTTATCCAGCAATTTTGTAGTCTTCCTCTGGTTGAGAGGTGACCAAATTTTTACCTCCTGTATTATCCACGTATACAATTTTCTAGATACGTGTTTTTTTCCACTTTGGCAGCAAAGCCAGTATTTGTTGATAGAGCCACCTTGCTGTTTTATTTTAATTCCAGCAACTTTGTAGTAAACCTCAGGTGCTACTGGATAGGTTGCCAAAAATACCGTTTATTAATTCCGTATACATTTAAGACACGTGTTTTTTTCTCATTTTGGTCTGTCGGAGCTTTGTTGGCATTAGAGCTTTACTTTGCAGTTAAATTTGATGATACAAGCAATTTTTGTAGTCACCCACAGGTGAAATTGATAGGTGCCAAAAAATACCCATTTTATTGATCCGTATACATTTCAGGACCAGGTGTTTTTTTCCACTTTTGGTCAATCATAGCTTTGTTGATAGATCTACTTTGCAGTTAATTTTGCCATACAGCAATTTTTTGTAGTCATACAGGTAATTTATAGTGCATAAATACCGTTTTATTTCCATATATCATTTCAGACAGGTTGTTTTTTTCACTTTGGTCAATCTAAGTTTTGTGATAGAGCTACTTAGCAGTTAAATTTGAATACAGCAAATTTTGTAGTCACCACAAGGTGAATTGATAGGTGCTCAAAAAAATACCGTTTATTATCCGTATACATGATTCAGGACAGGTGTTTTTTTCCACTTTTGGTCAGTCATGCTTTGTTGATAGAGACTACTTTGAAGTTAAATTTGAATACAGCAATTTTGTTAGTCACCACAGGTGAATTGATTAGGTTGCAAAAATATAGGTTTAATCTGGTATTCATTTCAGGACAGGTGTTTTTTTCACTTTTGGTCCAGTCAAGCTTTGTTGATGAGCTACTGTGTGCAGTTAAATTTGATTACAGCGTAATTTGTAGTCACCCACAGGGAATTAGATAGGTGCCAAAAATACCGTTTATTATCCGTATACATTTCAGACAGGTGTTGTTTTTTCAATTTTGGTCAGTCAAGCTTTGTTGATTTGATAGAAGGATACTTTGCAGTTAAATTTGAAATACAGCAATTTTTGTAGTCACCACACGTGAATTGATAGGTGCCAAAAATACCGTTAATTATCCGTATACATTTCAGACAGGTGTTTTTTCACTTTTGGTCAGTTAAGGTTTGGTGTAGAGCTACTTTGCAGTTTAAATTTGAATACAGAAATTGTTGTAGTCAGCTACAGGTGAATTGATACGGTGCTCAAAAATACGTATATTATCCGTTATACATTTCAGACAGGTGTTTTTTTTCTATTTTGGTCAGTCAAGTTTGTTGATTAGAGCTACTTTGCAGTTTTAATTAAAATTGGAATACAGCAATTTTGTAGTCACGTCAGAGTGGTGAATTGATAGGTGCCAAAAATACCCGATAATTATCCGTATCATTTCGCAAGACTCAGGTTGTTTTTGTTTCACCTTTTGGGTCAGTCATCGCATTTGTTGATAGAAGCTACTTTGCGTTAAATTTGATTACAGCAATTTTGTAGGTCACTAAGTCAAGGTGAATTGGATAGGTGCCAAAAATACCGTGTCTTATCCTGTATACATTTCAGACAGGTGTTTTTTTCACTTTTGGTCAGTCACGCGTTGTTGATAGAGGTAACCTCATAGCACTTTAAATTTGGTATACAGCAATTTTGTAGTTCACCACAGGTGGAAATGAATAGGTGCCAAAAATACCGTTTATATCCGTATACATTTTCAGGACAAGTGGTTTTTTTTCACTTTTTGGTTCAGTCAAGCTTTTGTGATAGGATCTACTTTGCATTTTTAAATTTGGAAAGATATAGCAATTTGTTTTCACTACAGGTGAAGGATAAGGTGCCCTAAAATATACCGTTTATATATGATACATTTCCAGACAGGTGTTTTTTGTTCACTTTTGGTCAGTCAAGCTTTGTTGATAGAGGTACCAAGCACAAAATTTTGAATACAGCAGTTTTGTAGTCACCACAGGTGAATTGATAGGTGCGACCCAAAAATACCGTTTTATTATCCGATTTTATACATTTTCATGACAGGTGTTTTTTTTCCACTTTTGGTCAGTCTCAAGCTTGTTTGTTAGAGCTTCTTTGCAGTTTTAAATTTTGAAATTACAGCAATTTTTGTAGTCACTTTACAGGTGAATGATAGGTGCCTCAAAAATAACGGTTATTATCCGTATACATTTCGTAGCAGGTGTTTTTTTCAATTTATGGTCAGTCAAGCTTTGTTGATAGAAGCTACATTTGCAGTTAATTTGAATACAGAATTTTGTAGTCACACACAGGTGAATTGATTAGTGCCAAAAATTACCGTTATTATCTCGTTTACATTTCAGGCAGGTGTTTTTTTTCACTTTTGGTCAGTCAAGCTTTGTTGATGAGTAACCTATCATTTAAATTTGAATACAGCAGTTTTGTAGTCACCACAGGTGAATTGATAGGTGTGCCAAAAATACCGTTTATTATCCGTTATACATTTCAGAACAGGTGTTTTTTTCACTTTTGGTTCAGTCAAGCTTTGTTGATAGAGCTACTTTGCGTTAAATTTGAACTGCAATTTTTGTAGTCACCACAGGTGAATGGATAGTTGTCCAAATATACCGTTTATGATACTCCGTATACGTTTCATGACAGGTGTTTTTTTCACTTTGTGTCAGTCAAGCTTTGTTGATAGAGGTACCAGCACTTAATTTTCAATCCAGAAATTTTGGTTTGATTTGCGGGATGTGAGAATAGCTGGGATTGCCGTTCTTTTTAATAAGGAGACTTTCCAAAACTCTTCCATACCTTCTCAAATTTTTATCTTTCTGAAACATGGAGCGAAATTAGGTGGTAAGGCAACAAAAGAGGGGGGTAGCACATGGAGGTGAGGTACGAGAGAAGGTGAATCCTTGCAGTGATGGCGAAACACGATGCCCGCGGATGTCAGTTGCAGGATCGTAGGCCTGTCTTCGCTGGGTCAGGGCCCTGTGAATTCAGTAACGAACAGCGTCGCAATCTGTTCTTCCAGTGGTTAATGCATACTGCATCCAGCAGTCTTACCTCACCTCGTCCTCCCATCACGGCCCTGTGGATTAATCCATCTTCTGAAGACATCTTGATGACAAAATGCGGTTGGGGTCTGAAGGATTGGTTAAAAGATCAAGAGGCCAAAGAGGAAGATTATGTCTGCTCTGACGCCCATTTACAGATGCCATCAGAGGAGGAAAAGGAAGCCGGTCAATCGGCAAAAATCCCGGGCGGTCGGCAACGCCTTGCAGTGCCCCTTGCTTGTAGCCCGCAGCTTCTGGATGCAGAAAGTCAGGACGACCAAGTCACCTGTGTTGATGATGATGATGATGATGACGACATTGCGGATCCATCGTGGTCTTTTCAGCAGAATTTGCTTGCGAGCGCTTCATCACTGGACGAGGAGGAAGACGATGGGGTAGTGTCAATACGGGTCCCGCCTCAAAAAGGGAGAGGGCGGTCGCAGAAGTCCGCTGATATGATTCCGCCAGCCACGGTCAGCGGAAACCCCGCTCCTCGCTTATCGCCGTCAAAAAGGTCCAGGACCTCTCAAGCCTGGGCCTTCTTTGAGCAAGCCTCTGATTCACCCAGCGATGTCATATGCCGCCTTTGCCGTAAACGCATAAGTAGAGGCAAGAATCTTAGGTGTTTAACCAACACCAACATGTCTAGTCACATGCAGCGAATGCATGAGTTGAAATGGAGGCAACACTTGGCCAAAAAAGGCCAGACGACCCGGGCCTCCAACCACTGTCACACCCCCCTGTCTCCGCCTCCTCCTCCTCCGCCACCACCAAGCGTTCCTCACTGCCATGTCTCTCAGAGTCATGATCAGGGATCAGCTTCCGCTTCAGCCTCCACCGTCGCCCGAGTACCACCAGCAAACCCCCAGAGACCATCCTACCCCTTTCTCCTTTTCCGCCAGTTTGTGACCTGCACGCCGTACAGTGGCCAGTCTAGCAGCCAGCCTTCTGTCTTCCAGGTTTGGGAGCAGAAGAAACACTTTAACCCAAACCATCCCAAAGCCAAAAGCCTGAATGTCGGCATTGCCAGGCTTTTGGCCTTGGAAATGTTGCCTTTCCGTCTGGTGGACACAGATGGGTTCCGCCACGTCATGGCCCTTGCCTGCCCCCAATACCAGATGCCGAGCAGGCATTTCTTTGCCAGAAAAGCCGTCCCTGCCCTGGCCAGCCACGTGTCATCTAAAATTTCAAGCGCGTTGTCTGCATCTGTGTCCGGAAAAGTCCATCTCACCACCGACACATGGACTAGTAAGCACGGCCAAGGCCGCTATATCTCTGTGACAGCTCTATGGGTGAGCTGGGTGGATGTCTCTGGTCTGACGGTGGCTCTCAGGCTCGGCGCAAAGCTCTTCAAAACCGCAGGGATGGTGCAGGGCTCTTTCCCCCAAGGTCCTCTGGTGGCATCACGGGCCCAGAGAAACCAGGCCGTGTTGAAATTAATCTGTCTTGGAGACCGTCCACACACAGGTCAGGAGCTGTGGACGGCTCTCCGCAACGAGACCGAGCGCTGGCTGGGTGACAAGAACCTTGTGCCAGGCAAGGTAGTTGGATAACGGTGCGAAATCTGCTGGCCGCCCTTAAGATCGGTAGGCTGGAGCACATCCC